>NW_010729108.1:4374403-4457582 GCF_000365185.1 Nelumbo nucifera
AGGTCTTCAACAACTGGCTGGTGTGTCAATTGGTGCTATTGGACCCTGAGGGGTTGGCCCTTTTAGGTTCGACTGGGCACTGAACCAGTGGAGCTTGAGAAGAGCATCCACTGTGGTGCCCCAGGCTCCCAATGGGGCGGCTACCCTGTGGGTGGCCTCCTGCCAGGTGCCTCACCTCGTCTAGCCTCTGGGTGATGTTGTCTAACTAGTCGAGGACCATCCTGAATTGGTTCGTGGTGACTAGGTTTTGAGCGTTCTGATTCTTGTCTTGGTTGCCAACCATTGTGTTGGAAGATTAGTAGTTTTTGAATAAGTGTTCAGTTAAGGGGAAGTCTTAGCAGTCGTTCCCATAGACGACATCAATTGTTACTGCCAAGGATGGATCAAGGGCAACAATGTAATTTCACTTCCAAGACGAGGGTTGATTGATTCCAAGGGCTTCAAGGTCCGACCTATAAGCAAACGAAGATGTTAGAGGCCCTAGGTGTTATCCTAGGGGCGGAAACTCCGACGGTCAAGTTAACAATAGTGTAGCAAGAGGTTGGACGAGGCCTGAATTAAGTAACTCAAACAAGATCACTAAGGAGCTTAAAAGAGCTTAGAGCAATAAATGCTAAGATTGCTTCCATGGAAAATGACGCCACTTATTTATACTTAGACCTGCCTGGAATTTATTATGAGCGGATGACTAGAATGCAATTCGGCCTGTGCCACATATCCTCATCTTAGGCCTGCCATATGCGCCCCTGCCATTGGGCCTGCCATGTGCACCTACATCAGGGACCATGATATTAAAACCTAGACCCAAGCTGACAATTACCTAGCTGAATCAGATCCGTAGTATAATTATTGTCGCTAATGTTGCTATTTGACCATAGCAACTATTATTAATAGTCTATTAACACAGCAATCAGGAGCTACAAAGATCTTATATTTATTTTATTGTCGTTTTATTCTATGCTTTCCTATTCTACCAACCTGGTAAATGGTAATATGTCTAGTCTTTTTGGTTCTCTCTCTTCTTAATACAAATTTATAAAAATCATCCGAACCATGGGTATGTTAAGTGGTGTAATGTTACATAACATTTTTCATTTTATTATTAGAATAAAGAATGCGATCGATTAAGATGAACCTTTGGAATGTTGTTAAAGCATATCCCTGATGTTTCTAACTTGTCCCTACTTTTTTGCTTTTTTATTTTTATCAGCCACCAACAATAATTGTTTCTTCCTACGTTTCTTAACACGATTGCTCTAGAAAATGGTGATACATTAGCACTACGTTGGAAAAAAATGGTGTTTCAGGAAACGTCAATATGTTTGAAACTGTTTTTCCATAAAAAATGGTGTTCTAAGTCATTCTTTTGACATCGAGAAGGCGTGGTTTGGAACAACATCGAATTTGACATTTTCTCAGATTGGAACTCGTTACTATCAATAAGGACATGATGTGGCAGTGACGTGGACTTCCTATAATGGGTACCAGTGCTGAAAATAGATATGGAGCTAGCACTAGTACCAAACAAAAGGTGTTGTTGTTGCTTCAGGAAACGTCCTACCTGTCAGCAACGTTTTCAAATAAAAAAAAAGATACAATTTTCTCAAAAAATGGTGCTTCCAACCCACACATCAGAAAGCGGTGCTGTATCTGCAGCATTGATGCCAAACATATACTTGATTTATGAAATTCAACTATGTTAGTTTAGTAGTTTTCTTTCCTCCTTCCCTAGTTTGAAAGAGATTAATTACAGGATTGATGGGTCACCACTCACCCGTCATCACCTAATTGATTTTAGACTGGTTGCTTATTTTGCTTACGTAGCGTCTTACTCAGAATTCCTTCCATATAGAGAGTTTTTAAATTTGGATTGTCATTAAGGCTATCTTTGGTTTGAAGGAAAAGGTAGGGAAAGGAAGGGAAAGACAAGGATACCAATACAAGGTTTGTAAAGGTTTCCCTACCTTTCCCTTCCTTTCCCTACATTTCCCTTCCTATCTTCAACTTAGCTTATGTAATGAGGAGGTGGGGGATGTTAATCATATGTTCAGCAAAGGTAGATTTACACCCAACAAATTTGGCTAACAATTGGTACTATTACTCGGGTCCCAAAGATCAAGATCAATTGTTCGATCATGGAATGTTAGAGTAGAGGGATAGATTCAAATCATCTAAATACTAGGAATGGCAATGGGGTGGGGGTCATATTTGCCATCTCCGATCCTGATTTTGAAATAAATCCCTGTTCCCAACCCCAATCCCCATCGGGGATAAAAGTTATCCTCCATCCCCGATTCTCAATGGAGACGGGTTTCCTATAGGGACTTAAATCCTCGATTTTTTCCATTAACAATATTTTTTTTGAAAAAAAATTTATTCAAAATAAAGGAAAATTTTAAAACATAAATAATATTTTAAACATATCTTCATATACATATATAATATAAATTACATCACAAATATATAATAATATATTTAATACATATAATTGGGGTCAGGGCAGGGCAGGCCATCCTCGACCCCAACCTGGGTTGGGGATCCCAATTAATGCCCATTCCCATCCCTGCCCCACCAAAGCAACCCCATTTCCGACCCCATCAAGTCGAAAAAGTCAGTTACCTGGCAAGGATGGGGAAATTGCCATCCATACTAAACACCTATCCGTCTATGGCGAGTAAACAACTTGTATTCTAAAGTCTATTTTAAAATAGAAATCAAAAAAGGGTAAATTAGAAAGACTCCTTGTACTATGGGCTCGATGAAAATTATTCTGGCTTTCAAACTATTGTTGACCAGGATGATCAGATCATTCAACCTAGAAGCCATCCAAGTAATTAGTTTCATTTCACCTGTGAACTGGAATTTTGCCAAAAACTATTGATTTGGTCAATAACCTGCTAACATTGGTGGTTGAATCGTTGACTCTTCACCCCAAACAACGGTTTTTTTTCCATATTTTGTTTTAATTAATTAATTAATTATGTTTTTAAAATTGCAATAGCTCATCAATTTAGATTGGACGGTCGAACCACTGGCCTGGAAATAGTGGCCAAAGTAGCTCCAGTTTGGGTCAGTTTTTAAAACATTGCAATTACCCTTTGAACTTTAATTTGCGACAATGATCCCATGAACTTTCATTTTGTAACAAATAGCCCCTCCATTAGAGTTCCATCAGTTAACTTCAAAAAGGATTCTCATTCATCTGTTTAAAATATTTTAAATTCTCAAATTACCCTTTTCTTATTTATTTGAACAGTTTATGATTTGATTAGTTTTTTAATAATATTAAAGTCCTCTTAGTTGCTCTAATAGATCCTTGTAGATTTCTCATTGGATTCAATATTCAGATGACATGGTAGAGGTTTTTTTTGATAGATATAAATTTATGGTTTTATTTTATTTTTCTTAGTTTATTGGAGGGAGTGGATATTTTTTTTATTTCAAGATGAAGAGAGACAAACCAATGAAATGAAACAAGAATTTAAAGCAATTTGTTTTTCTATGTGATGCAGCTCAAGATTCTCGTAGCTACGATGAGGTTATGACTAGTGGTGATGAGAATAGGTGCGATGCACAAGGAAACAAGACCGTAATGCAATAGGAACAAGTGTGATCAAAATGAGGAGTGACGTGTCAGAACCGATCCCATGAAATTGGAGACCGAATCAACCCCCCACAAGACTGCCCCCACAACGTCCCACACTACATCGAGCCGTGTATTGGGAACATCTCCCGATGATGACATCATTATTTCTGATATTATCATCGAGAGATACACGGCAGAGATGTACTGCGAGATGTTGTGGGGGGCAATTTTGTGGGGAGCTGATTTGAACTCATGAAATTGCAAAGTTGCACTTGTGTGTGATTACATGGCTCATGCTTAAGATGAGATGAACAAAACCCACCAAGCACACTCACCTTACTCGCTAAGACTCCTATGGCTTCCATACAAGGATCAAAGTTTAGCTTGCCATACTTACATGCCATCTGCTAGGGTCCTATAGATAGCTTGAAGTATGCAACAATCGCAAAGCTGACCCACCAGCGAATATCATGTTGAGTGATCGCCTTATAGCTAGATCGTGTGTTATTTGCCGTAAGCCACTAGTAGACCTGGCAATTGGGTTGGGTGGGTCGGGTTCGGGTTGATTTCGGGTCAGGCTGAATTTCGGGTTGGGTTATCAAATGCTAGACCCTAACCCTAAATGTTTGGGTTAGGGTTGACCCATGGGTCAATTTGGGTCATCTCAAAAAATAACTGAAATTTTAAAAAATATATAAAGAAAAACTAAATGAAAAATGCCAAAATTAAAAGAATTAACTTTAACTTCTAAATATAAATAAAAAAAAAACTTGAACTTTTAACAATTTAAAGAGTAAACAATAAAGACTAAAGACTAAAGAGAAAAAATTAAAGGGTGGAAACTTGTAACAATGCATAAATAGTCCCAATTAGACTTGACACAGCGGGTTGACCCATGATCCAACCCAATCCAATTTTTTCCAGGTTGGGTTGGGTCGGGTCATTCTCACATTCAAGTAGCTAAATATGAGACCCTAACCCTATTTTTTCGGGATGAATTGGATCGGATTCACGGGTTGGGTCAACTTTTTACCAGGTCTAGCCACTAGTTTCCCTTTCAATCTTATACCTATCTATTGGACTAAACTACCCTATTGCTCAACTAATTTCGTAGAATGTTCTTTAGGTAATAAAATTGTGGCATCTCTTTTCTCTCAACACTATATAAACCAGGTGATGTGCTATAGATGGGTGCTTGTCACTTGCTACTAGGAAGGCCCTGGTAGTATGATTGTAGTGTCATGTCCGATGGTCCAACCAACTCTTGTCACTTGCGACTAGGAAGGCCCTGGTATTATGATTGTAGTGTCATGTCCGGTGGTCCAACCAACTCCTACGACTTCACCAAGGAAGGCATAAAGTTCATGTTTAGGCCACTACAACCCTAGTGTAATCAACAAAAGACCTTCAGGATCCCATTGACCTTGTTATCGTGAAAGCAATTTGAGAGTTAAGCATGACGAGAGGGTGTCATGCTATCACTTACCACAAACCTTGCAAAAAAACTCTAGTGCAATTCCAACTCCTGGTCACAAAATATGCATATCTTTTGCTTGTCAAACTTCCAAAGGGTTTATCTCCCTCAAGTGATACTTAACACCATATCAACCTCATTCCTGATGCACCTCTCTCGAGCTGACCACATCATAAATTAACCCCCAACGAGCTTGAACGACAAGTCAATGAATTTCTCCATATAGTTCACATCTAACCCAGTTTTAGCCCCTATGTTGTACTAGCCCTACCCGTTCCCAAGAAGGATGACTCTTGGTGAATTTTCGATACTAGAGTGTCAAGGGCATTGGCTTACCTATCTTTGGCTCTGTTTCAATGCTGGCATGTCACTTCTAAGTTTCGGTGAGGCTTTGGATGAGAGTCCTATTGGGGAGAATGGAAATTTCTTTAATTGTGGTGTCCCCTCCCATCTATCCCATGATTAAATTGGAATCTCCAACCACTCGAATCTTTTTTACCCCTACATCTCTTGCGATTGTCCGTCCTAGGACAAGGGCTTCATACTCTACGGTGTAATGTGAACAAGGGAACTGGAGCTTGAACGAGTACATTGTGGTGTCTCCTGAAGGGGATGTTAAGGGGACTCCCACGCCAGTAGAGGAATTGGTGTAGTTCTCATCAAACGCCAAGTCCCATTTGGCATTGTCTACAACTACGATGATGGGTATCTCTCCAAGGATATCTTCGGATATGTCAACTTGGTCATCCATGGGGAATGCCACTTATAGGTCTACGACCACTTGGCATTTAATGGCTTTTGGTTGTGTGAACTCAATGTTGTACTCGCTGAATTACATCATCCACTTTACTAACCTGCCTGTGAGAGGTGGTTTGTCTACGAAATACCTAACGAGGTCAATCCCTAAAATGTAATGCCAAAACTTTTGCACTACAAAGAATAAGGTTAGACATTGTTGTTCCATGTGTGAATAATTCTTTTCTACTAACTTGAGAGTTCTACTAGCATAATATATTGGACACTCATGTCCTTCATCATTGAGCAATTAGACACCCTATCACTTCAAAGTTGGATGCAATGTAGATAGAGGTGTAAATCGGGTTGTGCCACCCACGGCCCGACCCGGCCCGGCACAGCATGGCACGACAGCCCACGGGCCATGCCAGGCTCGACACGATGATTCGTGCCGTGCTGGGCTTGGGGTTCGAAGTCCACGGGCCGGCACAGCATAGCACGACCAAGCGAGCCATGCTGCCCGCAGCCCGCATGCCGGCACGGCCCAGCATGACCCACATATACTATTTATATATATAATATATAATATATTATATAAATTATAAATATATTATAATATATAGTATATAATATATCAATAAAATAAACAATTATTTTCAATTTTATTATACTAATTTATTTAATTATTGTATAAATAAGCAATTGTATACATCAAAATTCATATAAAATTAAAATTTTAAGTTTCTTTCAATTATTTTAAATAAATAGGCAAAAATAGCTTTGGCCCGATCCATGGCCCGACTTGGGCTAAGGCTTGGCCCATGGGCCGACCCCCAAATTTTTCACCGAGGAGGGTGGCACGGCTTGTGACGGCCCGCGGGCTGTGCCGTGCCAGCCCAACATGTCCCACTTTACACCTCTAGATGTAAAGTCTAAACTCTTTGTTACTTTGTAGGGGAGACATTGTTTGGGCCTTGTCTAAGAATTGTTTTAGCTATTCAAATGCCTTCTCACATTGTTTAGACCACTGGAATTGATTGGCTTCCTTGGTTAGCTTTAGAAGAGGTGAAGTAGCCAGTGCGAGTCTTTGGATGAACCTTCTAATATATAACACTTTCCCTACAATGTCTTGACTTCTAATTCACTTTTGGGTGATGGAAGTTCTAGGACGGCTTTGACTTTGGCCTCATTAGGGTGGATTCCAGACTGTTCGACTATGTACCCTAAGAATTTGCTTAATTGTACTCCAAATCCACATTGTAGTGGGTTCAGCCTTAAATTATACTCTTTACACCTTATGAATACTTTTTCTGAAGACTTTAGTGTGTGTTTCAATCTTATTGGCTTTAACCACTATGTCATCAACATAATACTCTATCTCTTCATGCATCATGTCGTGAAAGACACATGCCATGGCTCTTTGATAGGTGGTTCTGGCCATCGTTGTTTTAAAAGGCTCTTACGGCATGGCCAAAGGCCTAAGCCTCGAGACAAGAGGCTAGAAAAAAGGGTCTGTCCTCAATAGCCTCAAACCTCATTAGCAAGGCTTAGGCCTTGAATTGTTTGAGGATTACGCCTTTGGGCCTTTGGCCTCAAAATGTCCAAGGCTTATATATGAAGGTTTGGCATGCTAACCTTGAATATGAAGGTTTATATAGGGATAAAAGAGAAATTAAGACAAAAGAAAGAATGCCTTGTTTTGTATATATTGGCATATTGAACAAATAAATGAACACTGAAATAAAAAATAAATTTATACTATTATAAAAATCACAAATGAGGGTGTGGAACTCACTTATTAAATCTTATATTTAAGTTATTTTTTCATTAATAAATGTTACTAATTAGATCTATGTCCAAAATTTTAACAATATAAACCCATATTTTAAAACTTACTAAAAACCAAAACCACTTTTATCCAAGTGATGACTAAGCAATTCAACCATCCGAATCAAATTGGTCAACCCATGAAGTCAAAGTCAAATATAAAATGTTTAAATATAAATAAATATAGAAAATTATAAAAATGTAGAAAAAAATAGACAACTTTATGATATTTTTATTGATCAAATTAAAAAAATAAGTGTAATAAACAAGAATTATTTTTATTGATGAAGAAAATGAAATACATAATCTAAAACTAACCAAAAATGAAATTATTTTCCTATTTGGTAGAGACCAATAGTTCAACTTTTTGGTCAAATATGTCAACCTTTAATGTCATAATTAAATAATAAAAATAATAATATATAAAAAATAAAAAATACATAAAATTTACAAAAAACATTTGGGTACATATATAATATGATATATTTATTATATTAAACAAAAAATAAGTGTACAATATCAAAAGCAAAAGAACTTCTTTTATTACTTGGTTTAAAAGAATGTGTACAATGCTTTCCCATCTGACAACTTTCACACTCTAAACTAGATAATTGAATAGACTCAAACAACTTTGGAAACAAGCATCTCAATGAATTAAAAGAAAGATGAGTCAAACGATTATGCTAAAACATAATCTGACTCACTGACTCTAATCCACTGCTATTACTGCTACTAACATGGTAGCTCTGATGTCTCGAAATCTCATCTAGAATGTAGACTCCATTCACCTCTCAATCACTCCCAATTGTCATCTTTGACTCCAGATCTTGCAAAACACAATTAGTAGGAAGGAAAGTCATTGAACAATTCAAATTTCTTGTCAGACTATTCACAAAAAGAAGATAAGTATGGAGTCTAAGGACATGTAAAACAGAGGATAAAGTAATGTCATTAGTTACTCTAATTGTCCCTTTCCCAGCACTTGGAATATGGGAACCATTTATTGTAAATACTCTGTCTCTACCAAAGCACAACTGGTAAGAACTAAAAAGGTTAAATATATTGGTCGTGTGCTAAAATGCTCATAAGTTTATAAACTAAGGAGGTCCTTCCTTGATGTGGATGCATAATTTGCAACTGCATATGAACTACCTGTATGAGCAAAGGAAGTAGTGTGACTAGTTCCTACACTCTGCTACTCGTCTAAAGAACTAGAACTCGCTAAATTCTTCTTGCTCATAAGCGGTAGAAACTTCTCCAATTCAGTTCTAATTGTTGCTACTGTAATGGACTACAAGTCAATTTTAGTAAGAGGTCCTAAACAGTTTATTGTAATTACCACATTTGCATTTACCCTATTGTTCTTGACCTAAGATAGTATAAGATGTGGGTAGAACTTCCAACAAGTTCCTCTAGTATGCATAGGTTTCTTGCAATGGTCACACACCAAGTCTTTCTTATCCTCCCTCCTAATCTCACTACTCCCCATGTCTCCATTTAGCTCAGATTTTACTGTACTAATCATATCCCACTCGTCAACCCCAAACCGTCTCAGCATGACCTTTCTCATGCTCTTCTCTTTAGAAATAAAGGCATAGTTTTAAAAAAGAGTTACACTTTCTCTAGAAAGGATATGTTGCCTAGCAATATCAAATTCAATGTTCAATCTAGCCAAGAACTCAAGACCCTATTCTTCTCTACCAACTTCTGATAGGTTGTTGCATCCTTCATACTCTCTCAAAGCACAGTTTCAAAGTGATCTATCTCTTGCCAAAGTGTTTTTAGCATGGGGAAATGCATAGCAAGTGGTCTATCTACTTGTTTTGTATTAATCACCTAATTCCTTAATTACTAGGCTCTAGCTACATTTTGTTTCTAGGAATAGGTTTCAATCACTCCATCCTAAATTTCCTTTGTAGTATTAGCCTACAAAAAAAATTTACCAATGTGAGGTAATATAGAATTAAACAGCTAGGACATCACCATGTAATTCTCCTACACCCACGAGGAGGAATCTGTATCATGTTTTTTCTCCTTCCCAGTGATATACCCCAGTTTCCCACAAGCACCAATGGCCATCTTGGCTGATTATGTCCATTCAAAATAATTTGTTCCATCCAATTTTACTATAGTAATAATTACAGACCCAAGAGAATCACTAATACCTCCTACACCTAGACCCATGTCACTAGTAGACTTCTGCTAGCACTTCAACTCTTCATTTCAATTTCAAACAATTCAAAAATAAAAAATAACTAGGTAGAAAGCCTCCAAGATCAAATTAATCTCACATATAAGGGTACAAACCTTTCCAGAAGAAGAAAAACATATATAGAGAGAAATTCCCTTCTACTAGAGAGAAAAGTAAATCGATCACTCCAAAAGGATCAGAAACTGCCAAAAACCAAACTACCCCATATATAAAACCTAGAAAAGTCTAAAAAGGTCTAAGCGCCTGTGAGCTCTGGAAAGCTCATGGCTGACTCAAAGAAATGGAGTCGCCACACATTTTTTAAAGGAAATGGTCCCTCATTTTTAGATTAGGAAATCGATTTACTTGCTTTGATAGTGACTCCATTCTTCATCAGGAAAGTCACCTAACCGAGATATTTTGAATCCCAATGATTGGGAGATGGAAGATGTTAGGCACCCCACTCTCTAAGTTGTTGCCGTAGCCTAATATGGGAGCAGTTCAGGCCCAAATTCTAATAAAACACCAAGGGAAAGGGCTGCTTAGAGCTCTAAAAATTAGGCGAAAATGCACCCAACCTTACCTAGAATTGAGTTGAGGTGATGTTATCGGGTCTTAGGTACTGGTTTCCCTAAGACCCTCGCCTCTCTTCCTCTTCTTCTCAATCTAGATGAAACCAGAAATGCAAGTTTTCCATGGTTTTTGGACCTCAAGCAACCTATAACTAAGTTCATAACAGAGATTTATGAATTCAAAATTAGAGAAAATGATGGAATGAGATACTTACCTCTCGTGCACAACCTTGACGGGAGTTTTCCAATAGTGGGAACAAGTTCAAAGAAGCTTGAATGAGATAATGAGATGGATGGTGCGCTTTTTGGTTTCAAATCTTGTAGTCGAAAATAGAATGGCAGATTTGAAGTTTGATCTTTAAGGATTTTGGGATTTCAGGTAAATTGAGACATTACAGAAGTTGGATAAAATGCTCTTTTCTCCTCTTCTTCTCTTTTAAATCTCTCTTTTTCTAGTTTTCTCTCCTACCTCTCTTTCTCTCTAGGGGCCTCCCCCTCGAGCTCGAGTTCGATCAGTATTTATATAGAAATGGAGAGAAAGAGATCTGAAATTCGTCCAATCACAGGGTCTAGGCTTCAAGAAAGTTTTTTCACAAAATAGGTAAGGATTCTTCAAAGAAAAAGGTGTTCAGTCAAGATTTCTTCTTTGGTGAAATGTTTTCTTCGATTTGGGGGTGGTTTTCATGGGTTTCGTGTGTCCAATGGGAGATTAGGCGTGCCTGTCATGGCAGTCTCATATTTAGGGTTGTCAATGGCAGAAAATATAAATTTAATGAAATTTCAAATGTGGTTTTATCTTTTCTCAGTTTTAAGTGGGGGTATCTTTGTGTTTTTGACTTTTTGGATTTATTAAGATCAATTTCATTGGTCCAAGTGTTTAAACATGTTAAGAATGGGTCTAACATCTGCCATCACCTTTTTGAGGTTTTAGGTTGGGTTAGATGAGGTGGCGATTCGATCTGGCATATCATAATGGCATGTTCTTTGTTTAACGATTGAACGAGTGAATGATGACATAAAATTGACGTGCTGGGGTTTTTTGAGTCTCTGAAGATAGTGGTGATGTCTGATTGGCCAAATAGGTTTGAGATGATGGAGATATATGGCTGACAAGTTAGGATCAATGATATTTGTTGAAATGGAATCTTTGTTTGATGAAGGGTTAAACGAGGGAACTTTGGGATGAAATTTGGTGGGTAGGCATTTTCGAACATCTTGAATTTGATGGAAGTAATGGATCTTTGATCAAAGGTTTGGATTGATATATTTGGTTTTGGTAAATGGTTTATTAGTTAACGAGACAGTCTAAAATGGAATCCATTTTTTTAACAATCAAATGGAGGAGTTTGGTTGTGAAATATGATGTGCTAGGGTTTTTTAGGTTTACAAACATAGTGATGAGGTTTGATTGGTCAAATGAAGTTGGGATGATGGATGATAAGCTCTACTTAATAAGATTTGATTGGTCATGACGCTTGATGGCGAGTAAAACGGGAGAGTTTTGTGATGATATTTGGTGGGTAGGCACGGATTAAGGTGATGAGTCAAGTTTGAGAAAGAAATGGTTAATTTAGGTTTTCTAAATCTAGTTGTGCGGGACCATCAAAACGGGATTCGGACACTCTAAAGATTGATCGTTGTAAAATTGTAGTGAGATTCGCTAGTCGATTGTATCCTAATGATCTTAAGGCAATGGATTCATTTGATTAGGGCCGTTAAAAAAGAAGTTGGCATGATAAATTGTGCATGTGTGACTAATTTATAATTTTCTAAGTCTGTAAGCCATATTTAATTGGACGTCGATGTTAATCTCGAGGTTTTCATTTGTCTTATGGACTATGTCAAAAGATGAATTTTTGGCCTTGTAAAGTCTCAATTTGATCTGATTGTGATTCCAAGTTTTGGGGTCTAAAAGGATAGTACAAAGAGGTAGGGTGAAGGGGCTGAGCAAAAATTGAGTGCTGATAACTGCCCCTCTTTGTTGGAGGTAGTAAATTGTCGAACAACAAAGAAAAAGAAGCACATAGAGTTTTTTGTAAGAGAGAACAAGTTAGAGGAGGAAATTTTGTTGCTAGAATTTCACTCAAGGTAAAATTTGATGTGGTGCAAAGCCTTTGCTTGGAAGGTATAGTACCATCCCAAGCCCTGGAAGGCAATTGCAACTATCATACAAACATGAAAAAAACACAGTGGTGCCATCTGACAAATAGCTAGTATTAGTTGATGTTTTATTTTGACTTTTGATTAATGCTTGCGCTAGTGGTTGATGTATTGATTTAAAGGGCTTGATAGAGTTTAGAAACTTGTTATTTGATGCAGCTTGTTAAGTTTTTATGGATTTTGATTTTTGGGTAGTTGGTGTTAGGAAGTCCAAATTAGTAATTTGATGAAAGCTTATAGATTTTGAGTTTATATGGATTTTGAATTTGTTATTTAATGAAAGTTTAACAGGTTTTCATGTTCAAATTAGTTATTTGATTTTGATATTCAATGAAGTTTACTAAGTTAATATGGATTGTTGTAGCGCATGATGTCGCTCTGATAGGTAATGCGTTAAACATCGACAAATCAAATGATAAAATATATGTGGTGCAAGTGTATGGTGTTGAAGTAAGGCCCTGTTTAATGATTAAGTGGTTGTTAGAAGAAGTACTATGCGGCACAAGTACTTCTTAGAAATACTTATTTTAACAACCACTTAAGGTTGTTTGGTGACCCACTTGCCAAATCACTTATTATGTTTTTAAGCACTTATTGGGGTGGGGATGTTTGGTAAACTACTTTCCCCATAAGTGCTTATATTGACGCAAATGACAATTTTAACCCTCACTTCACTCATACATATATACAATGCTTTTTACATATTATACTATACATTTTAATGAAAAAATGCCACATCATGACAATTGAGAGCCCATGTGGACCCACACGTGAAGTGCCATGTGGACCCAATTAATAATAATAATAATAATAATAACAACAACAACAACAAATAATAAATATTATTGATAAATAATAATAATAATAACAAATAATGAATAATATTGATAAATAACAGTAATAATAACTTAACAAATATTGAATAGTATTTCCAGAAAGTACTTTCAAGGCACTATTTTCATAAAATACTTTCAGAAATTGCTTTTAAGACGTAATTTTCACAAAATACTTTCAGAAAGCACTTTTAAGGCACAATTCTCACAAAATACTTCCAAAAAGTGCTTTTAAGGCACAATTTTCACAACATACTTATAGAAAGCACTTTCAAGGTGCAATTTTCACAAAATACTTCTAGAAAGTGCTTTTAAGGCGCAATTTTCACAAAATGATTCCAAAAAGCATTTTCAAGGTGCAGTTTTCACAAAATACTTTCAGAAAGTGCTTTTAAGGCACAACTTTCATAAAATACTTCTAGAAAGCACTTTCAAGTTGTAGTTTTCACAAAATGCTTCTAGAAAGTGATTTTAAGGTGCAATTTCCACAAAAATACTTCCAAAAAGCACTTTCAAGGCATAGATTTCACAAAATACTTCTAGAAAGCACAATTGAGGTGCATTTTCAGAAAATACTTCCAAAAAGTGCTTTTAAGGTACAATTTTCACAAAATATTTTCATAAAGTACTTTCAAGGCGTAGTTTTCACAAAATACTACTAGAAAATGTAATTAAAGAGCAGTTTTCACAAACTACTTTCATGTCCATATTCATTTAATATGTCCTATAGTAACATAAAAGTGCAGATATTTGTAAAATTGCATCTCATTTGGACATGTACAACATGCCAAGTGTAATTACACCAACTAATAGAACACACGTGGATGCCCAATACACAGGTTAATCTGGATGCATCATTCCTTTCAGACGGCCCAGTAGCTGAAGAATCATGTGAAGCCATGAAATGACAAAATTGACAATTTTCTTCTTCGTATGTTTTATGAGCAAGACATTGCACCATTGTACCAAAGGACTTGCAAATTACATTCGGCCCAGGTATCATATATACTTGGGCGACGACTAATGAACAATACATAGTATTTCCTACTAACTATTAATGACCTGTAATGAGATAATATATACTATCAACTACTAGATTAACATCAAGTATCTAAAACACAAAGTTCCTACATAAATTAAAGTCAAAAACATCCACATTCGATGCATAATGTTTATCAAAACTAGAAAGAAACAAAGACCATGACCACCAACATGGGTTATGTTGATCTCTGCCTCCTCAATGGTGGCTAAGTATGGTTAGCATATATTGCATCAGCAAGTTGTTAACTAAGTAGCAACATCTCTCATTGTTGATCCACACCGCTAATAGTAACCATCAAAATCTTTACCATTTGTATCAGACAGATGTTGAATTTCGATCTCTTCATCATTCTTAAACTCATTAAATAGGGTGTCTATGTCCTAGTTGTCCCGGATGAAGTTGTGTATTGTCATGTAAGCTACAACTATCAACTGTTGTGTTCTTAATGGATAGCATGGCATACACTTCAAGATAGGGAATCGAGCCTTGTACACACCAAAACTTCGCACGATGACACTTCTCAACGAGGTATGGACATTATTGAAGTACTCTTCCTTTATTGTAGGTTGTCCTCCCCTTCGAAAATCAGGCAAGTGGTACGTGTATTACGGTACAGTGCCATGTAGCCAGCAATGTTGGGGTACATAGAATCAACAACATAATACTTACTTGAGAATAAGAATGGGAATATGAATATTTTTTTTTACACAACTTTAGATAACCTACAACAAATTGTAATGTATGCAGCCATATCCTATGGTTGATGTGGGAAATTATATTTCAGATTATGTATGGCTTTTGCAAATATGTGGTAGTCATGTGCAGTTTCCTCCCATCCAGCAAGGACAAATGTAAACCACATGTTGAAATCACACGCGGCCATTACATTTTGTGTGCAAGGCCCTTTCCAATGCTGGTATGGTGTCTGCTAATTAGTAGGAACCGACGTTGATATATGTGTCTCATCAATAACCCTTATGCAATTCTACCAAAAAAAAAACGATAGCATTCAGTATCCATTTATGATGTAGTTTTAAAATGGGTTCATAGTGTGTGAATGCTACCTTGAAATATGGCCAATATTTTGGATTCTAGCAGATGTGTGGATGGACAATGTCAAAGTTGGGGGGCATATTATAGACAATGAAAGCTTAACTATCACCACCAACATGTCATTGAAAAAGCGACTAATTGTCTCGCCAAAATGTTGGAACCATTTTTGCATCATCCAGTTCCTCTCATTATATCCAACAACATGAAGGAAAATGGCTAGTTGTTCCTCCACCGAAATATCTCGACTGTTTGTAATGAGGTCACGCTCTTTTAGAGTATTGCACAATTGTATAAATACGTGCTTTTTCATACGACAAAGTCCAACTGGCCATCATGCCCTTCAAAGAGAGATTTTGTGTACACCGCTCCAATACAGTCCATGGTGTGTTTGGGTTCTTTGTGAATCCAAGTATCATAGTAAAACTCACCCACCACACAGGCAACCTCCATAATGCACTCAAGCTCCTCATCAGTATCCATCACCCCATTGTAAGGTAAGTTACTATCGGAATCTGACTTGGTATCCGATACTACCTCAGTCTTTGTTTCGGTTTCCTTATCAGTAGCCATCTCTTACACTACCATGCAATTTAGTAAAGACAAACAAAATTAATAATCATAGAATGGAAGACAAAAATGCAGAAAATATAAAAGAAAAACACACATTTAATTAACATTATAATGCAAATCAAGTCAAACAATAATAATCCTAAGAAATACTTGGCAAAATGAAGAGTACTCAAGTTCTCAAGTCTATATGAAAAAAAAAAAAGAAAACACGGGTTGATGCAAACAAGTTTTACACGCTATAGGAGCACTCATACAACTCTTTAATCATTTTCAATCGTAAGGCAAGAGACCCGATCGCAATAAACAAGTCACGGAATTTAGGAGGTTCATGCAATGTTCCATAGAACTTAGCCTCGTGCCCTTGCCAACTTTATGAGCAGTTGATAGCTCAAATGCAGTGGCAATTCTTTCTAGATTCTTGTTTATCCATATAGAACCCGTTATCTTCTTTCTCTTGGTAGAGCTGATACTCACCCCTATGTCTTTGTTGACAACTCTATATGAGTGAGTGTTTGTTGGGCCCCTTTCAGCCTCCTACACTGTTTCGGATGCATTCATGGGTGTCTCTAGTTCATGTTGTAATTCCTTATCCATCCGGTCATCATTTAGAGTTGGTTGGGTTAATGATACCACCTCCGGTAGTGTACCCTCATTTGGTGCCCAACTATCGTAGCCATGGGCAACTATGCCACCAAATATGATGTCCAAATCTGTTGCATGGGGAAGACCCTTGTATCTAAACTAAGTCGCATCAGGGTATGTCTATCACACAAGTATATAACTATGTAAGGTTTTGCCTAACAAAATGATTAACCTACATGTTTATTGTATTAAAATGCTAAATCACAACATACCTTCAAATAGTCATTCCTAGTAGTGAATGTTTTGTTCATTGGATGCCAACCCAAATCGGTATAGGTTGACAGTTTATGGAATATCTTCTACTCATTCTTTACCGCATCCTAATGATTCTTCATTTGTTTCTAGGTGTAGTTTTTCCTTGTTATCCTATTCAACTCCTGAATCACATTTTCCCATCCTTGTCTATCCAATGTAGTATTGGTTCGGTGGCTGGTAATGACTTGTTGCAAGCATATGTCCACCCAAATTTTATGTAGTTCAAGAGTCCTTGTAGCTCGAGAACCCCCCCCCCCATTTTTCCCTTGACTACTAGCCATAACCTATAAGTTATAATTATTGATGTAATAATAATTATGTTAATATTGACAATAAAATAGCAATGAGAATTTAAAAAAATAGGATAATATTAAGCATACATGTTAATAATAAATCAAAAAAATGAAATTTTGATTATTTAAGAAAATATAAAGAACACCACCAATATCCTGTTTAAAAAAGATAAAATAGGATAATGCAACAAATTAAAATTCAGATTATTCAAAAAAACACAAAAAGATCACCAATACCAATGATAATTTAAAGAAAAATAAATAGGATAATATTAAGTATACATGTTAATAATAAATCCAAAAATGAAATTTTGATTATTCAAGAAAATATAAAGAACACCACCAATATCCTTTAAAAAAATAAAATAGGATAATGCAACAAATTAAAATTCAGATTATTCAAAAAAACACAAAAAGATCACCAATACCAATGAGAATTTAAAGAAAAATAAAATAGGATAATATTAAGTATACATGTTAATAATAAATCAAAAAATGAAAATTTGATTATTCAAGAATATATAAAAAACACCACCAATATCCTTTTTAAAAAATAAAATAGGATAACGCAACAAATTAAAATTCAGATTATTAAAAAAACACAAAAAGATCACCAATACCAATGAGAATTTAAAGAAAAATAAAATAGGATAATATTAAGTATACATGTTAATAATAAATCAAAAGATGAAATTTTAATTATTCAATAAAGTATATAAAACACCACCAATATCCTTTTTAAAAAATAAAATAGGACAATGCAACAAATTAAAATTCAGATTATTCAAAAAAATCACAAAAAAGATCACCAATACCAATGAGAATTTAAAGAAAAATAAAATAGGATAATATTAAGTACACGTGTTAATAATAAATTAAAAATTGAAATTTTGATTATTCAAGAAAATATAAAAAAAAGCACCACCAATATCGTTTTTTAAAAAATAAAATAGGATAATGCAACAAATTAAAATTCGAATTATTCAAAAAAACACAAAAAATATCATCAATACCAATGAGAATTTAGAGAAATATAAAATAGGATAATATTAAGTACACGTGTTAATAATAAATCATAAAAATGAAATTTTGATTATTCAAGAAAATATTAAGTACACGTGTTTGCATCATTTTTACAAGAAAATAAAAAAAAAATCTATTCATGCAAAGGAATATATAACATAGACAATGAAAAAAAAACATGCAAATATTTCGGATTTAATGAAAAATTAATTAGAAGTTAAAAAAATAAAACATCACAAATATTCAAACATCAAAATGCAACCAAATATTCATCCAACTTCAGCAATATTTTGCTTGATTTTTAACAACAAAAAAATTTGGATTTCTCATATGAAACCAAAATATTTTCAAATTAGACAAATAATCATACAGAAAAACAAAAAAAAAGAACACCAGACATGGAGCGAAGGAGTTGGGTGAACTAACCTCCTTGTCGCTGGTGGCTGGACGGTGAGATCGTCGCCATTAAATTCTTCCAAATTGCAGATATACAAACACATCAAATAGGGGAGTTTCAAGTTAAAAAAAAAAAAAAAAAAAAAAAAAAAAAAAAAAAAAACAAGAAATATGGCTTAATATGAAGAAAAACTACATAAAATGTAAGAAAATGGTAAAATGATAGGTCCACCAGCCATTTTTCTTCACCGTTAATCATTGCTGGTGGACCTGTAACTGGGTGTGCCGTTACTTGGTTCATTATGTTTGAATGAGAGGAGAGGGAGGTAAAACTCTCGTGTGGGGGTATTTTGGGTATTAAAAAATACTAGGGACTGGTTCATCCCATTCCATTGGAATAAGTACTTCTCCAAGAAATGCTGAAAAAAAGCCAAATTCAAGTCACTTTTTTAAGAAGTGCTCCTTTTAACAAAAAGTACTTCCCCACTTTTCTACCAAACACATAAAAGCACTTAATAACCACTTAATGTGTGGTCCTAGCTCTTAAAAGAAGTAGAAGTAAAATCAAATAGGAGCTAAGTCTAATCCCTCTAGTAATAGTTTGGACTCCATGAGGGTGGTTGGAGGACAAGGTAGTCTGGTTACAAGTTACCAAACCTTCTATAATTCTAGACATACTGCCACGCACTAGAAGCAAAAGATTGTTGAACTTTATAATTGATCTTTGGAATGTGAATGAATTGAAAGATGATTATTTATCTATGAGTGGGGAAACTATCGATTGATTTACATTTCTTTAAATTATAATTTTTGGATTATGCCAAGTGAATACTTTTGACCAATCTCAATATTATGCCTGAAGGTGAGCCGCATGAAGCGAAAGATTTTGATGAATTTTGGATTATATGCCCAAAGGTAGATCCCATAAAGTGAAAGCTTTTGATGGATTTTGGGTTATACTAGAAGATAGATTGCATGAAGCGAAAGATTTTAATGAATTTGAATAGATTTTTTTTATTAAGCTAGAATGTGGATTGCGTGAAGCAAAATCTTTTAATGATTTTGATGGATTTTAGATTATACCCGAAGAAGAATTGCATGAAGTAAAACTTTTTGATGAATTTTGGATGAATTTTATATTATGCCCAAAGGCAGATCACACAAAGCAAAAGTTTTGTTGAATTTTTTATGGATTTTAGATTATGCCCAATTACAGATCGCATGAAGCAAATCTTTTGATGAATTTTAAATTATGCCCAAAGGCAGATCGCACAAAGTAAAGGTTTTTGATGAACTTTGATGGATTTTTTATTATGCCCGAAGGTAGATCGCACGAAGTGAAAGCTTTTGATGAATTTTCATAGATTTTAGGTTATGCCCAAAGGTGGATCGCACGAAGCGAAAGCTTTCAATGAACTTGATGGATTTTAGATTACTCCCGAAGGCGGATCGCGCGAAGCGAAAGGCTTTAATTAATTTTTATAGATATTTAGATTGTGCCCAATGGTGAATTGCACTAAGCGAAAGTTGTTGATAAATTTTGATGGATTTTAAATTATGCCCAAAGGTCAATTGCACGAAACGAAAGATTTTGATGAATTTTGATAGATTTTAGATTATGCCTGAAGTTAAATTGCACGAAGCAAAATCTTTTGATGAATTTTGGATGGATTTTAAATTATGTCCGAAAGCAAATCACACGAAGTTAAAACTTTTGATAAATTTTGATGAATTTTAGATTTTGCTTGAAGGCAAATCGCATGAAGCGAAATCTTTGATGAATCTTGGATGGATTTTAGGTTTTGCCCAAATGTGACTAACATGAAGCAAAAGCTTTTAATGAAATTTGATAGAATTTAGATCATTTCTAAAGGTAGATCGCACAAAGCAAAAGCTTTTAATGAATTTTGCATGGATTTTAGATTATGCCCAAAGGTATATCGCATAAAGCAAAAGGTTTTAATAAATTTTGGTGGATTTTTTATGGATTTAAGATTATGCCTAAAGTCAGATCACACGAAGCGAAAGCTTTTGATAAATTTTGATGGACTTTAGATTATGCTCAAAGGCGGATCACACGAAATGAAAGCTTTTAATGAAATTTTGATGGATTTTAGATTATGCCTAAAGGCAAATCTCACGAAGTGAAAGTTTTTTATGGATTTTAGAATGCCTAGATTATGCTTGAAAGGGAATCGCACAAAGTGAAATCTTTTGATGGATTTTTTATTAGATTTAGGATTTAATGAAAAAAAATCGGATGAAGACTTTTGGGTTTGGACAAATTATATGAAAGCCATTTGATGAATTTGTGAAAAATGATTTTGGATGAAATAAATTGATATTTTTTCTAACACGTTCTTCACGAAGGGAATCAGGTGATGGATGTTCTTTCAAATCATACAGTCAAAAGAGAATCCTTAAACATCTATGATCATGTAAAAGTTCTTCCGCGTCCATGTCTTGATGCTTATTTCAATGATTTATTGTACATACTTCATATTAGAATTTATTAAGTTCTGCTGTATAGGGTATTAGGGTTGTTTTTCTTTCTTTTCTTGTCCTTTTGGGGCTAGGCAAACAATGTCCTCCCCTGTTTGTTTTTCTTATATATTTCATTAATAAAAATTTTATTTAAAAAAACAAATAAATAAATAAAACTTGATGGAAATATTTTTAGATAATTTTGGATTTGGATGATGCAAAAAACTTTAGGTGAGGTGTATGCTGAAAGAAATTTTGATAAAAAATTTTGGATAATGAAGGAAATTTGCATGAAAAATTTTAGATGCTTTGGATGGAAGAAAATTGGATGATTTGGATTTGGATGCGTGATTTTTAAATAACTTTGGATTTGTAAAAGATTTTTCGAAATTTGGATGCAAGTGAACTTTTCATTTTTTTATTTTTCTTTATTTTTTTAATTTAACAAACAATGATTAGTTGGATGGTTAAAGCTTACTTCTGACAAAACAATGGCATTCAAAAGGGCATGCCCACCCTTACTGGGGTGTGAGATTTGACAATAAAAACATTATTGGTTTTAGAGATACGTGCCTTAGAAATATTAGATGCGAAAATTCATTTCAGGAAATATTTGAGCAAGAGGTATTTGGCCCTTTTGCATAGAGATTGAATTCTGACGAGTTGCTGAAAAAGTATTGCCCATCCTTGTAATAAGCATTTGAACATTGAGTCAAACTTCTCATGCTTACCCCAAATTTGGAATGCATCAATTTTTAGTTTTAGTTTTTTTTGTTTGCCTTTTTTCCCTTTGTTAGAGTTTCTATGTTTGGCTTCTTTTTTCTCTCTTTTTTATCTTTTTTTTTTTTATCATCTGGGTGTTTGCACATGATTCCGTCATTGTCAACGAAAAAAGGTCTACCCAAGGTTAGCTTGCTAATCTCTCAAAGATCGAGGAGGTTTTATTAGATGGGACGAAATGTGGCTTAGGACAAGGTTCAGAACCGAAATATAGGAGGTTCAAAATATTCTTTTGATATAAGTTTTAGATGCTTTAATTGACAAATAGGGCATGTAACACATTTTTTTGCTTCTTTCTTTTTTCTCTTTTTTTTCTTTCCTTTTAGATGAGAAATGCATTTCATGTCTTTCAATGCCCTGAGTCATACATCTTTCTTGATTCAGGAAGACTTTACATTAAGGTAAAGAATGAGGTGGGGGCAAAGTGAAATCAGAGATTTGACGTTTAGCCTTACTAGCTTGACTACCCTAGTTGTTTCTTTTTCTTCCCCCTTTTTTCTTTTCTTTTTGCATTTTGTTGCCCTAGTTTTTTCTTTTGACTTTGTTTCTTTTTTTTTTAACTTGGTGTAAGGGCATTTGAACATTTGAAATTTATCTCTTTAAACAAGGATTTAGTCGAAGAAGAGGCTGAAAGGATTGGTAGGTGGATTAAAGACAAGGTAATATGACCAATAGGTGGCCTCCTATCATTTCTTGATTGTATGCATGATTTATGAGATGAAATACATGTTAAGCATGTTCCCAATTGATCGCTCAAGGGAGAATTATTACTTTTGAAAATGTTGGGGCCCTTTAGTGAGTTTGCCCCTAGTTATTTCTACTTCTTCTTCATGCTTTTTTTTTCTTTCTTTTTATTTTACCCTTTTGATTTTTTCTTGCCCTTTTGATTTAAGCATCCTTAGAAACTTTTGGGTTTTATCAAAAAAATGTTTCAATGAAAGGCTCAAACGGGTTAGCTATCGTCTCAATGAATGATAAGGGACCAAGGGAAATGATTGGCCAAAAATGGTCTCCAATCTTTTCTTTGATCGATCAACAAATGACAGTGGTTTTGATGCCTTCATTTATGCTGACTCAGGAGTAGCTGTTGCAAGTTGACTCAATTGCCTTATGCCTTCAATGCATGTGTTATTTGGGGCTTGTCCCCTTTTTCAAAAAATTTCTTCTTTGAATTTCCACTTGACAACCAATTTTTCATAAAAACATATTGATGGAAGTTATTGTAAATTTTTTATCATCAAATCTAGACAGTAGAAGGATAAATTGCACCTAGTTGAATTTGTTGTTTTGTTAGGAGTAAGCATTGAGATACAAACATAAATTGACAGATAACAGAAAACAAACTTTCATTAAGTAAAAAAAAAAAAAAACTTAGTACATTGAGCTTTAAGACACAAAGAAAAACAAAGTTCAATGCAAATGTACTTTAGGCGGTAGCATGTTCATAAGCTTGAGATCAAGGTTGTATTGGCCATCATCATTAAGACGTTGGCACAATAAACTTTCTAGTTGAAATTCTTTGGATCCACATGAGGTTTTTAATACAACAAATGAAGGCATCCTTTCACGATCAAGATGAGCAAAAGTTGGGAAGGTTGGCAAGGTAACAAGCTGAATTTCTTCACTTCTTTCTTAGATGGTTGAGGTGGTGGCGTAGGATTTGAAACAAAAAAATGTTGGTGTTGCTCTTGTGTAGGATATTAGCCAATCAACTTTAAAGGTTAATAAGTTCACTGCCTTTTGAAGCTTTTCGATCTCTTGCTAGATTTTGAATTGATCTCTGGTAGGTGTGGTTATCTTTCCTATTGGGAGCATTAGAATTTAGATGGAATGCAAATATTCATGGAACGAATGTTAGTGAAGTAATACAAAGATGCTACAAGTAATGCCTACACTGTAAGGGATGGTACCTAGGGGGTGTCTGGGTAGAAAGCCTAGGGTTTTTAGGAGAAGATGCTAAAAAGTGTTTATTTGAGAGTCCTTAAGCTTTATTTTTATTTGATTATTTGAGTCACACCCAAGCGCCATTGCCCAGGCTACCTATATACCCCTTGTGAGGGATCAGACCAGTCATAGTTCTTAAAAATGTTACAAATTTGATTACATATTTTAGTTATGCTTTAAAGGATATTGTCCAATATTGATTAGATCTTGGATGCTACATTTAAGAATTGTGCAATTGTTCATTGAGTGTCCTGGTCCTTGGTGATAAGCGCAGTACTCGCCCAACTTGAAGATCTTTGGTAGGGGATTGGGGATTGGCTTTGGTGACAAAGGTGTTAGATACCCGTTCTCGATCAGTTAAAGAACCAATTAAGATTACGGAAGGAGGGGAGTGAATCGTCTCTTGACTCTTCTTTTTAAACGATCAGTTAAATTTGGACATTTCTATGTTGAAGAAGGTTGATGTATGATGGCAATTACAAGGTTCTTTAATCTCAACTAATGAATTTGTGGATGCTACGTGAGTTTAAGAGAAATGTTGAAAAGTTATGGTAAGTTTTAGACAATTTCCCTAAAACATTAATGACAGTGTGGATTTAATAAATTATTAAAAACTTGGGATACATTAAGACAATATCTAGTAGGAGTAAAATTATTCACTTTCCTAAAGTTAGGGGTACTTTAATAGATTTGTCTTTAACAAAACTTTTATTGTTCATATACCACATATATGTCTTTCACTACTTGGTACCGGGTCCTGTTCGACACGTCTTTCTGCGTGGGCTGCCAACTACTTAGAAGAATAGTAGCTCGCGTTTTAGTTTTTTCCCGTTTGGTTGGAAAAAGATCTATCCGCCAAAAGATGCCGCCCCAAAAATACGTACAAAACCCATTTTGGGCTATTTTCAAGAAGCTTCAAATGGAATTTTTCAAATTTTTTTTGTCGTGTCTTCATGTGGATATACGCAACTTAACTAAATGGTATTCAAACTGCTAAAATCTTAATGCAAAAACTCACATTGTCTTTTTAACTGGATTAGGTCTGCAATAGACCCTGAGAATAGTGGCACTAGATGCATGGTTTTGTGGGCTAACGTGTCAGGACTCGGGAGGAGACAGCCCGTGGACAGCCAAAATGATCTCGGGAGTGGCCATTCCTCAAGATAAAACGTGGACCTCCAAATTGTGCGGTGAGATCTCATGGAGAGCAAAGGTATCGAAATTGTGCCGATTTTCATTTCTACCCATTTACACAAAGAAAAGAAACGAAAGAAAATCTCAAATCAAGGGCTATCACCGTGAAAAACAAATCCCAAATTCGGCCAATTTACCCTACCTTTAATGACCTCGCAGTCGCAGACTGACTTTGACTCAACCTAGTGTGTGAAAGTCCAATAGATAGGAACCTATTTCATGGCCCCAGTAAGAGCTTAGTGGCTCATCTCTTTCTAGCTTTTTGACAGCTGAGCTGGATCTGGTCAAGTGTATGACTAACGACTCCACTTTCAGTCTTTTGTCTCGTCCACAAGCACCCATGAGAATGGCTTGTTGGCCCTTGCAAAGACCCAGAATGAATATTCAATTCAAAATCCCGTTAAAAGTCGAAAAACGAATATTGATATCACCATCATCTGATCAGTTCATCTTCCATGCGACTGTAAAGACCCAAATGTAGCCAAGCTATAGTATAGCTAAATTTAAAATAATATATATATATATATAAAAGAAGCAGAAGACCTCATGCATTTTTTGGGGGGAAAAACATATTAAAAAAAAAATTAACAGAAAAGAGGGAATGAGATTCCGAATTTACATCAGATGGATTCGGGTCTCGTCCCCCAAGAACCAACCAAGAGGACTTGCGCTTACAACTTCTTCACGGAACACAAGTTAAAACTACACTAACTAAAACAAAATTACAAAAAACAGACGACCTCCAAAGACAAACACACAAATTCATAGGTGGTAATAAGCGGTGGTTGTGGGGATAACCAGGTCCAAAACCAAACTCAAGCACAACAATAGCTCCACTGCTCTTCTTCGCCCACAGCAGCGCTGTTATTGTTATTGTCGTCGTTGCAGTAATAATAGAAATTGTTATTGGCAGTCGCACATGACGCGGCTGTGATGAGATAAGGCATATTGTGGAAGGAGCGGGCCAGGCCTCTCGCCAGCTCGGCACAGGCCATTTCGTCCTCGTGTCCACCGCATTCCTCTGCTCTGTGCTTGAGCGCTTCGAACATGAGCTCCGGCTCGTGCTGCATCGCCCGTAGCACATCCCCGCACGAAGGCCCCGGCACCGCACGCGTCACCGCGAAGCTGTGCGGTCCATCGCTTTGCGACACCCGAACCACGCTCGGGCCCCCGAACAAGTTGTGCAATCCCCCGAGCGCCTCCTCGTAAGCCCCACCCAAGAACATCCCCAGATAATATCCACCACCACCATGACCACCCTCCTCTCCTCCCAATTCATGAAGCGGCAAGCTTGACTCCCCGCCTATGAATTTGTCGACCTTCCCATCGCTATCGCAGGTCAAATCCGATAGGATTCCCCTCACTCCCGGCCTCTGATCGAGGCGATGAATGGGCACTATTGGAAATAACTGCTCAATTGCCCAGAAATCTGGGATTGACGTGAACAGGGACAGATTCACATGGTACGTACGCACAGATTCGGACATCCCAATTGCCTTTGCAACAAAATCACAAAGACCGTCGACGGACGCAAGGTGTTCTAGGCCTACCGAACCTTCTTTGAATTGTTGGATGCATCGTTGCTTGAGTTGATCGGCGTAAAGCAAGCAGGTCTCGTACTCTCCGCGGACGGCTGCAGCAGTCAAGTTTCGGTAGTCCATACGGGCCTCGTCCGTTAGTCCGTCGACTAAGTACTGCAGACCAGGTCCAAGAGAAGAAATCGTCGGCGTGCTCGATGCAGTGGCGGAGACCGCTTCAAATATCAGAACAGAATGGTGAGAGACGATTGCCCGCCCGCTCTCGCTGCAAATTACTGGATGATTCACGAATTTCCTGTCACAAGCGTATCGAATGCTTTGAACAACCGTCGCAGCATACTCTTCAAGCCCGTATCCAACGGAAATGTCAGAGTCAGACGATCGTGATCCATCGTAATCGATGCCGAGGCCACCTCCAATGTCGATGACTTGCAAGCCGGCACCCAGACGGACCAGCTCACAATAGATCTGTGCGGCTTCGCCGACACCATCGGCCAGCAATAAAGTCGAAGGGATCTGAGATCCAATATGGAAATGCAGGAGTTGGAGACAATCGAGCATGCCTACTTGTTCGAGCTTGCTTACCAAGCGCAGGATCTGCGTCGTCGTCAATCCAAACTTGCCTCTTTCGCCGGAAGTTGCTCCGAAATGTCCGGAATGCTTTGTTCGCAGCTTGGCTCGCACGCCGATCACCGGTCGTACGGAAAGCTTCCGGCTGTTTTCAATAACCAAATCAAGCTCTTCTTCCTGTTCAATGACGATCACTGTGTTCAGATGAAGCTTTCTCGCTATCAAAGCAAGTGAGATATATTCTGAGTCTTTGTAGCCGTTACAGATCAGGAAAGCCTCAGGATTTCCCTTGCACAAACAGCTCATCGCAAGGAGGAGCTCAGGTTTCGATCCAGCTTCCAGGCCGAATCGGAAAGGCGACCCAAACTCAACTATGTCTTCCACGACGAAGCGGTCCTGATTGCATTTTACTGGATAAACTCCCTGATAATGAGAATCGTAGCCTTGCGAGTGGATCGCGAAATCGAAAGCTGCTTGCAGTGATTCCACGCGGTGCCTCAGGACATCAGGAAACCGGACGATAAGAGGAAACTGTAAACCTAATCCTCCAGAAGATTTGGGCTCGGAAGCTTTCTTCACGACCTTCATTAGATCAATCTCTTGGTGATGGAGAGTCTCGGCACCATGCGGGCGAACGGATATATTTCCGGAAGAGTTGACGGAGAAGTAAGGCACGCCCCAGCCGTCAATCTTGTAAAGAGAGGCCGAGAGGGATGGGGACCAGGGGGAGTGGTCTAGGACAGAGGGGGTAATGTTTGTCGCCGGAGGTACGCCGGAAAATGCTTCCGGCGCGGGAAGAGAGCTATCCCCGGCAATAGCGTAACCAGGAGGGAAGACCGCAGCATCTACGCAACATGCTAGGGCCGGCATCTCTTCCCCTGTCTGTGGGTTAGGAAAAGAATTAGGATTCTAGATCTTCTTTGTCAAGAAGGGGGCTTTGAAAAACGCCGAGGCCGGAGCCCCGGCTACCCCCCCAAAAGAAGCAGTAAAGAACTGGGAAAGGAGAAAGAAACCCTAGTTCGCTTTTACAGAACGCAGTAATCCCCACGCCGAACCCTCAGAAGAACGGATTGACAATGGAAGATCTATAGAAGAACAGGGAGCTCGAAATCAAGCAGAGATCAAGGCCGGTAAGAAAACGGAGACCAAGCCCGCTGTGTGGATATAAAAAGGATTTAAAAAGTCAGAAAATCAGAACGTAGAACAACGAAACCGACAAAAACAAAACATCAAATGCTTTCGGAGGCGAATTAGTGGAAGCAGAAAAACGGGCGAGAGGAGAAACTGAAAAGAAGAAATACAAAAGGAATAAGCGAGCGGGAGTAGGAAGAGTTTAGGGTTTCGATGGTTCTCTTCGTCAAGAGAGGTGGGAGATAAAGGAAAGACCAGGCGAGATTTGCATGGAAGACGGGGCAGGTTTATATAGAGCAAATCAGGGGTGACCCGGCCGAACCTGATTTTGTGGCCGAAAAATATCTTTTCAATTTTCAATTTTCAATTTCTCGTTTTTCTTCCTTTTTTTTTTGTTTACCTTTTAGGCTTTTCTTTTCTTTTAATTTTTCTCGTTCATCTTCTCTTTCCGGGTCAATCTGCGGCGGGCGGCCGCGTGTCCATGCAGCGTTCTTTAGTTTCTCTCTCAGTGAGTCGAAAGTATAAATTTATCGTGATTAATTAAGCTATTATTAAAAATATCGTGATATTGATTCCAACAGGAAAGCGCGAGGAAGTTTCGTCAAGCGAACGTGTTAGATATTGCCACGTCATATATGGCAGGTTAACTTCATCATTTTCTAACCACGATACCATCAAAATCGTTCGTTAGTCTGTCCCTGACTGTAAATTTAGGAAATTTCTCGAGAAAACAGTTGTTTGATTATTTCTCACTTTCTCACGTGAATGCAACAACCAAGGTGATTAAGTTCACCGGGAGGGAGCAATGTTTTCCAGCTTTGACTTCCGGGTATATCACGTATTGACACGTGGATATAGTCTGCCTGCAACAACTAGGCATCCTTTCAGATCTTCAAGGTACCTCAACTCTCGAGATTGAAGTGAAGACATCCCCCGATCCCCGCTGTTATAGCTGGTGAGACTTTCCGTTTCTTTCACATTTTTACAACTTGAATTGGACATTTCTTCGTTTAAGGAAATAACTGTTACATGATAAATGTAGGTGGAGAATTTATTTACGTTACATACAGAATGGATTCAATCACCCAAACTTAGGATCCATTTTGCTCAGTCAGAAATCACAATCAAAATCCATTGGAATTAGAACCTAATTACCGAAATGTTCTATTCCTCCTACTTGTTGGATTCAAACAGGAAACAAAATCCGAATTGAAATGAAGGGCCAATTCTACACCCCTGTTTCCACAGACCAAATGAGCCCTTAAATGGATTCAAGACCCCAACACAGTAACAGTATCAAATTTAGAAACCCATCTGGAAGTGCTTCTATGGTGGAGATGATGTACCACGATTCAGCCGTGGTGGTTGAATAACAATGTCCTAGACAAGCTATCTGGAGTAACTTCCTATTTCAATTGCATTTCCAATTTTTGGAAGCTTTCTGGATTTTCACCAAACACAGCTTCTGTCATGTCCATATGTAACCCAGTTCAGAACGTCAAAAAAAAATAATAATAAATGTTCCCAAAAGCCCTCCCAAAGTAGTTCGGCTTCGATCAAGGTAAAGTCCGTCCGAGCAGCTTTTACCGTCTTGCATTGAGAATATTTCTGTATTTGTGTATTTTATTTTATGGGCAGATATTCGCAATGCAAGTTGCAAAAGAATGTTAGAGCCATAGTTTTCAAAATCGGATCAGATCGGATGGTCGAACCAGAAAAATTGTCAATTGGTTAGGTGGTCGGTTTCGGTTTTTCCCAAAACCATATTTTTGCTAAAAAATGTTGATTTGATCAATAAACCGCTGACCCAAGCGGTTGAACTGTTCAAACTGTTCAACAGTTTTAACCTTTTTTATTTTTTTAAACTTTTTTATTTTTTTTGTCAGAACGAGTCATTTGTTCAATTCAAACAGTTGGACCATCTGACCCGGGAACCAAACCCCTGGCCGGTTCGTTGTTGGGGTCGGTTTTAAAAACCTTGGTTAGAACGGTGGAGGCACGGGTTTGTCCGGATAGAAGCCAATCTCCTCCCAAAGGGGCATTGCATTGCATCCTACAACACGTGCAACATGAGACACTGCTTAGAAATTTAGAATTAACGGTGAAGATGTTTGCTAGTAGACCGTGGCCTATGCCTATAAGAATAGAATAGTACACCATAGCCAATGTTTGAAATCCAAAATTGGGAGGGAAAAGTTAGGTATATTTGGTAGGTTAAAAAAGAAAAGAGAAAGAGCTACGTGTGACGTATATTCTCACGAGAAAATAAAGTGGCGAGCGAGAAAGAAAGAATTATCAAGTGTCCAACCAGAGCTAAACCTTATCCCCGAGCGAGCGAGAATCTTCATTTGACGCTCATTCATTGATTGGACACCTGCACCAGCGTCGCCCTTGTCTTGAGTCTTGACGCCCAGAAGAAAATTAAAAATCGAAAAAGAAGGTGAAAGTCCCCGAAGGATCACGGGTGGCTGTTTGGTTTGGCTAGTTCTATCTGGCCCGGTTCTTTATAATTTTTGAAAAACCACCGGACGGCCAGACTGAGGGCAGGCCCACACAAGGCTTCCGTCTTGTAGCCTGATTTTTTAACGACCGCATTGCCACTTCTTGCTTTCACCCTGGAGTACAGCCAAACCGCGAGATTTCAGAAAATCGTTCCAAGCGGCTCCACCACGCTTATTTCCAACTTTCCAGTTTCCACTACATGCACGAAATTTCAGGTGGACCAAAATAACCCTAACCGAAGCGACAAAGATTCTAGAGACCACGTAAATTTGCATGCTTAGACGAGGGCGTTGGAGTCAAATGGCATTCTCGTGTGTTACAAGTTTTCAAACCCAGAGACCCATGATGCCAGTAGAGACACGTAAGGGGACATTTCTGTTTTACCCGGAACTCCATGATTGGCTCTTCTTTTCCTCTCTCTTTCCTTCCGTTTCGGACGTCCGGATTGACTTGTTCTGGATCGCACTGTGGATGTTTGAAAACCCCAATCCAATGTTTTTCTGAATACTAATAATGATTAGCGACCACTTGCCGACTGACCTCGTGCCTTTGGTTGCGCTGATGTGAAGTTTCTCTTGAGGAAGAATATTCTAAAATGACCGAATTTGCCCACAGAACTTCCCTATGGAGCAAGGGCATCACTGTCATTTGAAAATAAAGAATGATGAACATGTGTCCAGCAGGTTGCAGCCACTCATTGCAGATAATAATAGACTCGTATTATAGACCCAATGGAAGTGCAGGACATGGCCAATGGGCGATGATTCAGCGAAATCAGTTACCGTTAATAAATTGTTTGATCCCTACCGTGATCGTCATCTATTGGTCAGGATTCTTTCAATAACTTAGAAAGTAAAACATTTTTAAGTGCATCAATTTTAAAACCAATGGATGAGTGACACGATAGGGTTTACTAGATTATTCAGCGTGACTCCTCCCGCAGTATCGTTACTTATTTCTCGACTGCTGTACTCTAGAGAAATGGAGGACCAAATGGTCCAAGAAAACTCAAAACTGCTTGGAGGGCATTAGGGATCACATCTTTAAGAGTGATTTGTCTTTTCAGTTTTTTACTTTTAGTCTTTTACTATGCTCTTGCTCTGTTGCTAACTAGAGATGTACCGTGGATTTGCCCAAATCACTTCAATGTATTTTAAAAAATAAGATTAGCCTCATTTAGTCATTTTAGCTATTAATTAGGACTGCAAGTTGGGTTGCCCGATTTCTTTTTTTCAAAAAAAGCAAGTAGATCGGTCTTGGACTAGGGTTCGGGGCAAACCGGGCTTTGAATAGTGATCTTGATTTTTTATAACAGGAATATAAGTTCATAAAAAATAGGGAAGCGCCAAAATGAATACCCGTTTACGGTGGTGGACTGGGATTGGGTGGGCCTATGGGCTATGAACCATCTCATATGAGCTCCTTTTTTTATATGCTTACCTGTTCGTCAACCTGGCAGTTATTTTTCAGGACATTACGGAACTCGGGGTGGTGAGGTGGGACCACTAAAACAGGAGGCAGTTGCCTAGACTTCCGGTAACGGGTGGGGGCCTTTTCTAGATTCTTGACCTCCTTGGACCAGAGATTCCATTGGGGAATGGAGATTAAATCCATCAATATTTGATGGCAGTAACCGTAATACTCATGTACTAGCAACGGCTGTTAAAACTGAAAAGAAAGAATATTTTATTTACTTTAAACACTCCACAGCTCCGCGTTAACAGTCACCGTAACGTAAGAGTTGAAAAAGTGAAATAGAGCGAGCGAGAGAAGCATCAACCATCGCTTGCTCGTGTTATGCACACGTCCTCCCGTCCACAAAAGCACACAGTGTCAGGTCAGGTCAGGTCGTCCTCTTGGGGTCTTGGGCCCGTGATGGTATGAGTTGGCTGGGCCAAAAGGTCCACCAAGTCCTCGACACACACATCTCCTAGTCCACCTCCTGCATTTCAAGGTCACGTTCACGGTTCACGTATTAGTACTATTTGATGTAGGGTGATTTGGCCCGACCTAATAATAGAGGGACACATGGACACGACCTAGCTGATAGGACGACAGCTCATCCCGATGTACCTAAGTCTGCGATAGACCGAGCTCGGACAACCGAACGACCTCAGGACAGGCTCACCTCAGAAGTAAATCCACTTCGGGACAAGTTCACTTTGGGGCACAATTGCATCAAGATCACCTCGGTTACCAGGCACCTCGGCGTTCGTAACAGGTCGGACCCAGGGGGCATCGGTTCGGGTAATATTGACCGACCTCCACTTGCTGACCCCGAAGATCTCGTCACCGGATTCCAAGTTTTACGGGATCACGCCTCGTAATATCTCCTCCGACTGATTCAAACGGCAGCGATATGCCTTATCGGCTAGCGATGTTATCTCTAGTTAATTCGGTAACGGGCCTCATCACGGCAAGGATCCCGGAACCACTCCGAGAAACCCGCGAGGACTCCAGTATATAAAGACCCCAACCCTTCGGGGGCAAGGGTACGCATAACCACCCCTGGGTTCTCTGATTCTCTCTGTGTAGATCAGCCAACTCCATCATCTACTGAAAGCCAAATCATCCCCAGCTAGGAGCAGCCAGATTGCGTTGCATTTGGTGTCATATGTGGGAACGCTTCGAAAAGCCTTTTTCCACCAAGCATCCTAAATTCAACTTCCATGGAATCATCCAGTAACGCCGGGCAGAACATCGACATGAACACCTCTGGGGGGCAACTTCAGGTCCCAACAGTGTGCATCGGACAATTCACTGTACCTCTCTCTGCGGGCGGGGTCCCCACTCTAAACGTGCCTCAGGTCATTGCACCGATGAATGCCCCACTCCCTTTCACGGTGGGTGCAACCCTCACCGAACCTTCTGTCGTTCCCCCGACAGTCGGACAAAGTCAACTTAACAACCTGGTACACTGCATGCGGGCCATGCATGCCCAAATGCAACAGGTCCAGCAGTTTCAGTTGTACCAGCAGCAAGTCCTGCACCTTGTTTACTAGCAACAGTACCAGCAGCAGTTCCCCCCGCTACCTCAGAATCAACAGCCGGTTCCACCTCGGCATCCGGTAGCGCAACAAACCAAGCCTCGCCGTCAGAGCGAACTCCCTCCTCGCCGGGGAGAGACCTCCCAAATCCAGAACCTTCTCGGGAGCCAGGTCTCGTCCCGCGGTAGGAGGGAGAGACAGGTTACTCCTCCCGCCTCACAACAAGTGAATAGGTCGGGAGACACCCAGCCCACTAGAGCCGCTTCACCTCGACCTTCAAAATTCGAGGTTCCACTATAGAAAATTGGTTCGGGATCCTGGTCACGGGCTCTAGACAAGGCCCCTCAGTCCACAGCAGCCGCCGCCAGCAATCCAAACAGCTCCCAGCCAGAACCGTGCCTGACAATACAGAAGCCAGTAGCACTAATGCGGAGCCAGTGAAGAAGCAACAAAAGCGGTGTCGCAAGGCTCGCCGAGCTGCAGTTCAAAGTCAGCCTAAACAGCCTAAAGGCAAAGAAGAGGCGAGCTCGGGAATAGTGAAGACCACCCCGCTCCTTTCCGTGTCGTCTCTTCTATCCCCCGAGCTCCTGGCTATCCCAATGCCCAAAGATTTTAAGGTACCTCCCTTGGACAAGTACGACGGGCCGTTCGACCCGAATGACCACGTAGATTCATTTCAATCACAAATGCACCTACCTAGGGCTGATGAACCCTTCATGTGCGTTGTTTTCTCCACAACCTTTAAAGGAGTAGCTTGCTCATGGTATAGAAACCTCGTGCCCGGGACAATTAAGAGTTGGGCGCAGTTCATGCAGATCTCCACCTCGCACTTCATCACTAGCAAGAGGTGTCCGAGGTCCCAGGAAAGCCTCCTCGACATAGTCCAAAGGGAGGGAGAATCAATCCGGAGCTACATCAAGCATTTTAACGATGCATGCCTGCAGAAAGAGGCATCACCCACAAAGAGTTCAAGTGGCATGTGGTTGCAAACAAGCCCAAAGATGTTACTGAGTTCCTCAAGCTCGTTGACCAATTCATCGGAACATAAGAGATGAACCAGAAAAGTGAGAATCCACCAGAAAAGAGGAAGAGAGAAGGTGAAAGCCTCAACCAACGGGGATAATAAGCGGAAGAAGGAGGAACCAGCTAGAGGAGGAAGTAAACTGGACCAGCCTTTCCGAACTCCTCCAATTGAAAGGATAAACTACACGCCCTTGAACGCGAAGCGAGCAGAGATCCTTATGGCGATCAAGGACGCTTCTTATGTGAAGTGGCCACCTCAGATGAGAGGGGATCCGAATACTAGGAACAGAAATGTATACTGCCACTTCCACAGAGACCACGGTCATAGCACCGAGAATTGTAAAATCCTCCGCGACAAGATCGAGGAACTCATCCGTCGCGGATATCTCAAGAACTTTGTATTAAAAGAAAATAAAAACCAAACAGATCGGCAGGGGGAGCAAGGTAGAGATGCTCCCAAACCCAGCAACAGGCAAAGCGAGCAGCCGCAGAGACAGTTGCCCGAAGAAAGACCGGTTCGAGGGATAATTCACATGATCATCAGCAAATCAATTGTCGCGGGCTACTCATCAGCCACGGCGAAGACGTCAGCTCATGAGTTAGAGAGAGGAAGAGCAAAACCCCCAAAGCGCCCAAGGTTAGAAGAGCCCCTATTCTACACCGAATATGACGCGCGTGGAATCCAGTACCCCCACGATGATGCACTCGTCATAAAAATAAGGATCAATGATTTCGAAGTGAAGTGCGTCCTGGTCGACTCAGGCAACTCGGCAGATATATTGTTCAAGGACGCGTTCGACAAGCTACAGCTCCCAGAAAGCGACATCAAGCCTGCAAACACTCCCTTAGTAGGCTTCAGCGGAGAGGAAGTCAGGCCCCTGGGACGAGTTATAGTACTTGTAGAGGTCGGTACGTGGCCTAGTATTGCGAGGTTCGACCACACTTCCCAAGTAGTCGCAACTCCCTCCCCATACAACGCCATAATAGGTCGGCCTATCACCCACACTCTTTGCACAGTGGTGTCCACCAATCATTTGGCCATGAAGTTCCCAACAGACTTCGGAGTAGGGGTAGCGCGAGGCGACCAGCTCTAGTCTCACAAGTGCTACGTCGCCACCCTCAAAGGGAAAGCCAAGGTAGTAGACGACCTCGAACTAGAACGACCTACGGAGTATACTGAGGAGCGAGCTTCATCGATAGAAGAAACGGTCCTTATACCCGTTTCGGCAGAAGATCCAGCCAGGACTCTCCAAATCGGCACATCGATTGAGGAGTCTTTGCATTCTCAGCTAGTAAGCTTCTTACTTCAAAATTTAAATGTGTTTGCATGGTCCGCGACAGAGATGCCCGGCATAGACCCTAAAATAATAACTCACAAGTTGAACACTGATCCTATAGTTAGGCCCCTTAGACAGAAGAAACGCAACCTAGCCCGGAGCGCTGGAGAGTAGTCGACGAGGAAGTTGGGAAGCTTCTCACAGCCGATTATATCAGGGAGGTCCAGTACCCGAGCTAGGTGGCTAACCCCATTTGGTAAAAACGGCCAATGGTAAATGGCGCATGTGCGTTGACTATACCGACCCGAATCGAGCTTGACCGAAGGACTGCTTTCCACTTCCCAAGATCGACCGTCTGGTGGGCGCAACCTTAGGGCACGAGTTGCTGAGCTTTCTGGATGCATACTTGGGCTACAACCAGATCAGGATGGACCCTGCCGATGAAGAAAAAATGGCCTTCATAATCGAGCTAGGCCTGTACTGTTACAAGGTCATGCCTTTTGGACTGAAAAATGCTGGGGCAACATTCCAAAGACTTGTAAACCGACTCTTTGAGCCATTGATCGGCAAAAAAGTAGAATGTTATGTAGATGACATGGTCGTCAAAACTCAGTTTTCAAATGATTTAATAAAAGATTTACACTGTGTTTTTGAAATTTTGCGCAAATTAAACCCTAACAAATGTGTCTTTGGTGTCACCTCGGGTAAATTCCTGGGTTACATCGTTAACCAACGTGGCATCGAAGCCAACCCTGACAAAATCAAGGTCATCCTATATATGAGACCGCCCCGTAAATTGAAGGAGGTTCAGAGGTTGAACGGCCGTGTAGCCACTCTGAGCCGCTTCATGTCTAAGTTGGTAGATCGCTGTCTGCCTCTCTTCAAGACAATTAAAAAGAGTAAAGACTTTGAATGGACCGAAGAGTGCCAGCTCGCCTTCGACGAGCTCAAAAAATACCTGACCAGTATCCCGGTTTTAACCCGACCCAAGGAGGGAGATATTTTGAAACTGTACCTCTCCGCGAATGACGAGGTAGTAAGCTCTATACTGATAAAAGAAGTAGATCGGGTTCAAGGACCCATCTACTATGTTAATAAAGTTTTGCAAGATGTAGAGATGAGATATCCAAAGATTGAAAAGCTAGCGTACGCACTAGTCACCGCAGCTCGGAAGCTTCGGCCGTACTTCCAAGCTCATACCGTCATCGTTCTCACCAACAGACCTCTGAGGCAAGTCTTACTCAAGCTCGAGGTCTCCGGTAGGTTGACAAAGTGGGTCATTGAACTCAACGAGTAAAACATCCAGTACGAGCCTTGGACAGCAATCAAAGTCCAAGCCTTGGCTGACTTTGTCGCGGAATGTACCTTCAACACTGCAGTTCCTGAACCGATTGAGCCCGAGCATAGAAGAGAAGCTTCAACCAGTGCGGCACCTCCCCCGGTCAGAGCAGTGCCAACCTGGGAGGAGGAGCCCTGGATCCATGTGGACGACTCATCAAATCAACAAGGTAGCGGAGTTGGTATCATTCTGTATGGGCCAAGCGGGGTGAAGCTGGAGTATGCACTTCGCTTCGAGTTCATCGCGTCCAATAATGAGGCGGAGTATGAGGTATTGATAGTCGGGCTTGACCAAGCAAATGAAGTAAGAGCCAAGCACATCGTTATCTGCAGCGACTCCCAGCTCGTGGTCAACCAGGTCATCGACGAGTATGAAGCTCGTGAGCCAACCATGATCGCCTACTTAGCCAAAGTCAGAGAGACTCTACGCAATTTTCAATCGTACTTAATCATACAGATCTCGAGATCCGAGAACGCTAAGGCCGATGCCTTGTCCCGGTTAGCCAGCACAAGCGACAACACCATGAGAACCGTGTACATAGAGAACCTACCTCGACCTAGCATTCTCGGGGGGCAGAAGAGGTCGCTCCTGTTGCACAAGCAGAGCCGAGCTGGATCAATCCACTCGCGAGCTACCTACTTCACGGGACCCTCTTTGTAGATTGTAATGCAGCTAGAAGGGTAGAGCGACAAACAGCCAAGTATGTCATAATAGACGGATGGCTGTACCGAACCATGTTTTACGGGATCACGCCTCATAACAGCTGGTCTTATCTCCTCCAACCGATTCGGATGGTAGCGATATGCCTTATCGGCTAGCGACGTTATCTTCTGTTAATTCGGTAACGGGCCTCATCACGGCAAGGATCTCGGAACCATTCCGAGAAACCCGCGAAGACTCTAATATATAAAGACTCCAACCCTTCGGGGGCAAAGGTACACGTAATCATTGCTCACTAGCTATCTTACTTTCTAAACTATCTTCAACTCGCACATTACTGACTTAAGCATCGGAGTGACCTCGTCGGGAAGCACCCCTGGGTTCTCTGATTCTCTTTGTGCAGATCATCCAACTCTGCCGTCTATTGGAAGCCAGATCATCGCCAACTAGGAGCAGCCAGATTGCGTTGCATCACTATCTATAGCAGTGAGTCCCAGTTTGATCGAGCACTCACTTTACCTTAACGATAACCTTTAATGAGTTTAATGACAAATATACCCTCTTCAGTCAAAGAAAAATCCTAATGCTTAAAAACAATTTTTTAAGGGAAATTTCTTTATCAGTATCTTGTAATTTGGCTCGAGTGACAATTTGGTCCCCAAACTTTAAAATGCGACAATTCAATACTCGAACTTTTAAAATGTAATAATCTAGTATCTGAATTTTTAAAATGTGGCAATCTAGTAATTGTTGTTAATCAGTCCATTAATCAACTATGAAGTGACATTTGAAAAATAAAAAATGCCATCTAATTCTCTTTATCAACCATCCAAACATTGATAATAAAATGAACAGTCCCAAATTCTAGATTCTTCTAAACAATCACCAACTTTTTTGAATAGAAGAGGCTAGGATTTGAGATTGTTCAGTACTTTGTCAATGTTTGGATGGTTGATAAAGAGAATTAGATGGCATTCGAAGGGCATTTTTGACTTTTCAAATGTCACTTAATGGTTGATTAATGACAAGTACTGGATTGTCACATTTTGAAAGTTTGGGCACTGGATTGTCACGTTTTGAAAGTTTGGGTATTGGATTGTCGCATTTTAAAGTTTGGTGACCAAATTGTCACTCGAGCCAAATTACAGGGTATTGATCAGGAATTTTACCATTTTTAATTGTTTATTCTATTAAATACTTGTGAGTGTTTGGTGAAAAAATAGTTATTTTAAACAGGGGTATTATAGGTGATGGTGCATGATCTGGCAGCTCCTTGTTGGCTGATGACTCGTATGCCGAGCTGAGTAGATTGGCGAGCTGTGTAGTTCTCTAGAGAGACCTATAGGGAAACAAATTAGAGTGCCTGAGTTGCTTTACCCAGGGCGTGCACTCTGATGCTTAAGTCAGCGAATTAGAGATTTTTGAGAGAGCTAAATCTGAGAGATTCGAGAGTTAAATTGCACATGTACCTTGTGAGGTTGGAGGTGAGGCCTATATATAGGCGTTGTTTAGCGTGGGCTTCACACACGATGCCTGAGATCTCTGGGAGGTCGTGACTGTCCGGGCCAAAGTCTTTAGAGGTAGTGACGCATGTAGACCAGGCTTTGTGCCTCTGAAACATTCAGTGCAGAAGTTAACTTCCAGAAGACCCGGGAGTGACGGGATTCACGCATAGAGAAGGTCGGCGAGCACGTCTCGCAGGTCGCCACTTAGACCTTAGTCGAGTCGAAAATTCATCAAGGGAGGTCACTCCTCACGCCGAAGTCACATGGACCAGTAACGACGAAATACCACAGGTCGGCCCTGGACAAGGTGTTCCTGGCTACCTTACTAAAGTGCCCAAATTGTAAATGAGGTCGCCAGCTAAGATTCCAGTTAGTCGATAGAGGTAGGTTGCCAGATTGGATTTCAGCTAAGACAAATCATTGCCTACATGGTACTGGGCTATTGTCCAGTTATTTTGACATGATACATGTCATGATGTTAATGGAGGGCCAAATTTTCCCTCACCAATAAGTATTTTAAAAATGATGTGGCAGGTCAAAATAGGTTAGGCTTATTTTCTACACACAAATAAATGCTTATTGATATAGTCACTCCTAAATTAGCGTAACATTCGGACTTATTTTGTAAACACAAATGAGTGTTTATTGATATAGTCCCAGCCCAAAATAAGTAGTTATTTTTAAGCACTACCAATGTATCAACCGTCCCAGAGAGCATGGATCAATGTATTTAGCTAATGGCCCTTTATGCGTAAAAGTAGAATCTCTTGCATCTGAATTGTTTTATGATGTCTCGAGATTGTAAAGTCAAAAAACATCTGCTCGCAAGGTTCTTAACCTTTTTGGAATTGGTTTCAGTCCATATCTATATGAGTGCGTTCTTGGGAAAGTTGTAGAAAGAGATAATTTTGGATTGAATGTGAATTTGCAATATGGTTAGAGTGACATTCTAATTAAGTAGACCCCACCAAATAAAAAAGTGTATCCACACAATCAACGTAGTGGTTGCTAAATTTGACTTTTGCGCCACGGTCAAGTAATTTAAGCTAAATTTGGGTCCAAAAGGCTAAGAGGTGGTAGTGGAAAGCTTGCTTTATATCAGAAAAGAAAAGAAAGAATAATTAAGAAAGTAAGATGATCTTTTAATGCAGCAGAAGCAATGTATAATAACTAAAATAATGTTTGAGTCTGATAGTAATTTCGTTGAGAAACAAACGCAGCCTAAGTTTTTTTCACACCGTTCATATAATCCTTTGCAACCTTGTATTGAGAATCTCTGTATTTATATGTTTTTTTATGCGGAGATATTCCTAAAATGCTGCAAGGGATTGTACGAACGGTATAAACGGTCTTGTGACGACTTAATCCGATGTTCTGGAGAAATGATGGTAGCAAGTGGGATTGACATGTGCGCAGCGATGTTGAAAAGGTTTGTGGGCAGGAGATTCTTTCCCGGATTATTCATTCTTAGAATGTACCAAATACTAATCCACTAACCAGGAAGACTTTCCATTATGGTAACTTTCTTGAGTTGACAGTGCCTGAAGAGAGAGATCTTTATTCTGCACGTAGAATGTAATCCAAAACTTGCTCCAGAAAGAGAGATGATGTGGCAAAAAATTAAGCTCTATAGCTCCCATCCATGCGTAAGATGGGAATATTTTTCCAAATTCCTTTCAGGGGAAATCCACATGGAAAGCACATCTATACAAGCTTAATTTTACAAAAGGAATATACGTAGATTTTTATTCATATTTACTTTTTAAAATTTTTCTGGTGGTATATAACTGTCTATTTATAGGCTTTTTATAGGTGTGATCCCAGGCTGTTATTAATTTATTATTCAAGCGGGGGAGATATGATAAAAGCTCAATAAAACAGAAAGCTCATTTGACAGGATACGAGAGGAGGGCCCTCTTGCTTCCCCACAGAACCGACCACCACATAATCAAACTCTGCATCATTTGTCGCTATCAGAGGTTTTCTCATGTGACCGCGCGTGTTAGTGGCAGCAGCTGCTGATTCTTTTGTTTGCTTTTTCTATCCAAAAGGGATTGTCTGACGTGGTAGAAACGGGTGACCACTTTAGCCATAGCCAGCCACGTCCATTGCCACCTATGCAAGAATTCTCAAGTCAAGATCCAGTTAGACCAAAATTTGTTGATTCATTCCGTTTTGGTATATATGGTCGGTTCCCAATTCCCATATAATCCCACTCCTTTATATAGAAAACGCTGCTGTCCATGTCAGCACCGTTTTCCATCTTCTTCAGTCCTTTTTTTTTTCAAGAAAAACTTTTTTATATTTTCAACCTAGTCTTTATTTAAAAATGTTATCTCACGTTTCCAATTACCGTTTTAGCTTCCTAAAATCTCTTCAAAATTATCCTACATTCGCAATTGTCTAAACTTATCTTTTATCTCTATCTCACCCCCAAATAGACATGGCAAATGGCTGTCGGGTCGGGTTCGTAGGTTGGATCATCTTTTCGCCATTCTACTCCTAATAACACTATCTAACTTTTTCTTTTTTTCTTTTTCTTTTTTTTTATAAAACTCTCTCCTATATATACCTCTCCACTAAGGGTGTAAAGTATTAAGCTACTCACTCAATTGAGTTTCATGTATTTGGTTCTAACTTAATTCTAGTCAATACTCGTGATTTACTCGAGCTTGACTCTATTCGAGCCAATTATGCATAAAATAGTATTAATAATTATAAATAAATTAATATTAAATATATTAAAAATTATAGATAAATTAATATTATAAATACTATAAATAAAAATTTATTATGAAAATCAATTTTTAATGTATTTTTTATATTATATAATAAGTTAATGTCAAAAAATTAATGTTCATTTATATTATAAATACAAATATATTAAAAAATAGTATTTTATTATAAGCTCGACTAGGCTCGCGAGCCACTCGAGCCACGAATTGTGAAGCTTGAATTCGGCTCAATCAACTACTTGACTCAAGTTAGTTCGACTCGAGCTCGATTACTTCGAAACAAGTTCGAGTGTTTAGCAAGCCAAGCCCAAATAACTTGCCGGTAGGCTCAGCTCGCTTACATCCCTACTCTCAACTTTCCAAATACATGCATTTAAATTCTATTAAATTGAACTATGTGGGAGCACCTTAGTGGGAACCCATATAAATTCCATTTTATAAGTATCAAACATTATAGAAAGTAATAGAAACCTATTCATAGAAATATTAGTTTTGTAATATAAAAAACTACTCATTTGCATTCCATTTGAAATATATCAATTGATACAGATTTATTAACTTTATAATTCATTTTTATTAATTTAAATTTCTTTTAAATTTAATACAAATTTTGGCCAAAATCAATGAGGGTGTAACTTGGATTGCTGTTAGACATAGTCTAAAAAATAATCTTTGAGTTGGACTTGGAATTGGACAGATTTTGCACAGTTCACAATGTCATAAGTCTCCTTTTGCCTCAAGTTCACTTAAGAATGCCCAATACAAACAAGTGTACCTATGTGGCAAATTTATTAATAAACTTAAAAAATTTATGACTATTACCTTTCAAATTAATTTTTTTTTAATTTAAAATTCATTTTACATGTAATAAAATTAATAAAAAAGTAAAAATTACAGTAAATTTATTTATCAATAAGTAATGAATATAAAATTTTTAATAATAATAATAATCACATTAGGTTCCATTTAAAAATTATCAAAATAATAAAAAAAAATATCTAACATTACATGACTCAAAATTAATGCTTGGAAGGGCCAACTTGGCCCAATTGAAATGCCATAAGACTCCTTCTGTCTCAATTTTGCTTAACAAACATGGGGTTGGCTACATGAATCTTATTAAATTATGGACAATAATGCTCAGTAGTGAGTAGTCTCTCAGCACAACTAAGCCCACCCTTTGTTTTCAGCCAAACCAAATACAGCCTTTAAGTCGGATTTCCGGTAGTGCATCTACCATATACATGTGGTTGGGGTGGCCGGTGATAGTTTTGAAGTCCATAGAGGGTGGATTGTCAACCTCAAATGTGGTTGGGGCCACTCGGAGAGTTGAATTGTGACCACCAAAATGGAGAAGGGAAGAAAAATAAATGAAAAGAGAGGTTGAACACGAGACCAGAAACCTATCAGCCCAATGTGGATGAAGATTCAGAAAATCTGTATAGGGTTAAATTTGGAAAATCCTCCTCCCCACGGCCACGGGCACATAAGAGACATAATTTGTCTAGCCTATACATGATGGTCCTCTTCTTCCTACCACTACCGCCCCTTTCAACTTGCCTTTTAACCGGACAGCCTTGTATTCTCTTAGGCTATGTTTGACTTGAAGAAAAAAGTAGGGAAAGGAAGGAAAAAACGGGAAAACCAGTACAAGTAAAAGTTTTCCTACTTTTCCCTTCTTTTCCCAACATTTTCCTTCAAACTAAACATAGCCTTACATTCTTACCCCCATGCCATGGCCCCTGCTGCCTTATATCTCAGTGTCATCTTTACTACCATGGTGCATTTATGTGGGCCCTGCCCTGTGAAAAAGCAAAAAGCCTCTGAGTTTCAGTGGGGTCAGGTGATGGGCCCCTAACAGGGTCCGTCCCTGGAAATTTGGATGACAAAATGGATCACTTTATGCACCCACCCCAACCCCTACTAGTTGGGTGGACCAATTTCACGCTTCTGGGGTTTTTGTAGAACTAAGGATCCATTTGGTTTGTTGGAATAGGGGTTTGGAATCGATTTCAACTGTTTGGTTGGGCAGAATGAAATGGCATTCTCTCATTTGAAGGAATGAAATTTCATTCCAATTGATTCTATTTTCCATTCCTATTACTGTCTAAATCAAACAGACTAAGAATAAATCATTCCGATTCCAATTCTAAAGGATTCCGGGTCTTCTATACATCAATCCCTTAATTAGATCTTCTTATACATCAAATCAGAGATTGCCATGTCAATACCCTTTCATGTGTAAATCTAGCATGTTCAAGTGAAATTAACCGACATTTCAAATGTCCTCCCATTTGAAGGTTCTTCCTCTTTCATTCAAACCTATCCCTAACAAACTGAAATAATGTCAATATAAAACAGGGATAAGGGCTCAAAGAATCGAACGCCTGAGACAACTCTCACCTCTTTCACTCGATTTTGTTAAATATCAATGAAACACCGCCTGAGACCAACAATCAAGGGAATTCAGTTCTAATTCTGACTGTGAATCAAGTGAACCCTAGTTGAAATCAGAATCAAAATCCCTCTAAATCAGAATTAGATAGTATATTCCCATACTCTATTTGGTTCGGACAAAAATTGGAATGGAATTGGAATAATCTGAATGGGATTTCATTCTCAAAAGGGAAGGTCCACCAAGAATGGGAATGAGATTCCAATTCCATCCAACCAAATCGTTGGAATTGGAATGACCCATTTCAATTCCGATTCCAGAGCCCTATTCCCTTTAACCAAATGGGCCCTAAGGAATTAATGACACAAACAAATAAAAAAGAATAATAACCTCTTTATTTAGATTTTAAAACCCAAGTAACCCAATCCATTGAATTGTGAGTATGGTTCAGAATCCACAGACTTGGAATATAAAACTTTGGATTTTAAGCTGCATTTGGCATTTTTTATATTTATTTCCTTTTTATAGTTAAAAACTCAGAATTCAAAAAGACATTTTTAGTGTAAAAAATAAAGTCCTTAAAATAAAGAATGCCAAATGCATTCTTAGAGCGATTGTATGAAAAAGGAGATGAGAGCGAGACCAATCAAAATCTCAAGGCTTCCAACATCATAGAGTGGTAGTGGTTGTAACCCAGACGGAAACTCTGCTGAATGGCTCTATATATTTAACATGTGAACCCGGTTGCTTTGCCAATTTGCCATAACCAACGAGGTGGCCTTCAGTCACCAAAGACAAGTTTGTTTTCTTATCTCGCTTTATTTCTCTTGGCAGTTTCTACTTTTAAGGAGATGACTTTCTTTATCAACTATCCTGTAAAAAGTATGCATGACCGGTACCTAACTTGCTTGGCAAACTCGAACTAACAACGATGATGCAACAATGTAGAAGAAATAGTCCTTTTGATAACTCCTCAATTTCCTCTTCATAGATGCCCAAATGTAAAGTTTCAACTTTCAAGCAACGCTGTTAGAGTTGGACCACTTCAGGCATATAGTTGAACGGTTTCCAGTCCAGTTGATGGTGCGTGATCTAGATACTTTTAGCTGGAAAATTATTTGAACTTCAATTGGGCGGCGAGCTGAACCGATTTGTAGAATAGTAGATCAGAGAACCCGGGGTAGCTAACTCGGCGAGGTCGCTCCGATGCTTAAGTCAGTATTTATACTTTGAATGCGAGTTAAATCTTGAGTGCTTGAATGGTAGTGAGTAAAATAATCATGCGTACCTTTGCCTTGAGGTTTCATGTCCTTATATAATGGAGTAGTCGTGGGCCTTACGAAAGAGATCCGGGATCTTTGGGCTGTGCAGATAAGGTTTGTTTCGTTTTTGAAGGAGAGCAATATGTTGATAAGGTTTAGTATTTACCTCCAATTCAGGCGGAGCTAGGACGAGTCTCATCATGATCCCGAGAAATTCGGGGTCCGTAGGGAGGCCTTTGGAGCAGGTTATGGGGCGTTTCGGCTCATTAGCTTCGAATTGGCACTTCGATTCTTTAGTCTCTAGATGTTGCGAAATGGCTTCGTTCGGTTGAGTTGTCACCCCTCGAGCAGATCGCGTCTACGTGTCCCCTTCTTACTAGGTCGTACCAAATCACCCTTCATCAAATTCCCCCCACTCCTCGTGCCAAGGGTCCTAACCCAATGCGGGGAGTTCATGACAAGTTTAGGTGGATTTGGTGCGAAGTCTACACAATTTGGAGGGCGAACCGTTGGTCGAGCCGGTTCAACCATCTGGCTCAACCATGAAATGACCCCGGTCGTGTCTCAGGCACACGTAGACGTCACACCGTTTATAAACTCTACGGACGCCAAAGGGCGCGCTCAACTGATTTTGTCATCGGGTAGCGTGCAACCGGTTTTCATGGGAGTCGTCGGATTGTACAGGTCTCAACCGTTGATTGCCGAATGTGGTGGAATATAAATAGAGGGCTGAGGGGCCCATTATCTTCGCCATAAATCGTGTAACTGAGCTCTCCTGAGGTTACGTCGGAGTCCTTCAGCTCGCCATTCTTCCCTTTTGTGTCCGAGGTCGTTATCGTCTTTTTGTTGAGTTCATCTTCTTTCACTAGTTGTTTCCTTTTCCTTTTCTTGTCCAATATGTCTAGTGCTAGCATAGATAGGTTACTTAGCGATACTAGTGAGACCGAGGTGCCAAGGTGCGGTCCTCAGCTCCCGCCGGTGGGGCCAGCTCTTCACTAGAGAGCTCCTCTTCACACCTTTTAGGAGAAATGCATTTGCTTGATGTCGGGCCATCTCGGCTTGAGGAACCCAATCTTCAGGTAGAGCGACCGGCCTCCGAAGAGGGGGTCCTATCTTCTTCTCGAGGTTGGGATCTGGACGACTTCGGCCCTTCCACGATGACCTTAGACAGATTGTTGTCCTTGGTAGCCCGTTATCGTCTCCCCGACACCCTTATCTTCAGTATTCCTTTGGGTCAATACCCTTGGGTTCACGGTCATCACGAGCTCGCGGTTTTTGAGGAGTAGCTCATAGTTGGGTTGCGCTTCCCACTCCACCCTTTCATCATAGAAATCATTAAGTTCTTCAACATCACCATTAACCAGCTACACCCGAACTCCATCCATAGCATTATTGGCACAATCTCACTTTTCCACGAGTATAACCGACCTCTTACCCTAGACATCTTTAGTTCGATTTGCTCCATCAAGAAGAACTCTTCTTGCCTGCACGGGGACACCCGACAGAGCTATTATATCTCTCCTCACCCTGGGTTCAAGGTTTTGTTCGGTAACCCGAACAAAGTACCGGCCTGGAAGAGGAGGTATTTCTTTGTTCGGAATCCTGAGGGACGACCATTCCCGACTCACTAGTGAGTGGCCATTAAGGACCCCAGGGTGAGGCTGGATGCTGAGACTAGGGCGGTCATCAACTCTTGGAGGGTTCTCGACCTTGAAATGAAAGATTTCCTGGCTAAGGAAAAGCTTGTACGAGCTGGGCTGAGAACTCCTGGTAGGCCTCCACCTCGGCACACACATCACTTTTCCTTTTTTCTTTTTGCACTTACTTCAGTTCGTGGCTGGCTCTTTTTCTTTTCTCTTGCAAAAGCTATGACGGGTGTTGATGCTGCTAACCTTCTGAGGAGTGTTCAGAAGGGAAAGAAGAGAAAGGCCTCGAAGAGGTCTCGTCGAGAGGAGGTCGGCTCTTCGGTTCCTGCTAATCCCGAGGTCACAGCGCCAGAGTAGACCTCCGCCGAGCTCTCGAAGAAGGAGGTTCGCTCTCAGCCTCCGTTTGTTGATCTGGATGAGGACCAGGATGAGGGGACCCCACCTCGCGAGCCCGAGGGTACATCGGTGCCTGAGCCTCAGCCCCCCTCAGCGAAGGAGAGCATAATGACTCTACGGCTCGGGCTTCTTAAGAGCAAGGATGTCGTGTTTCCTGCGGAGGGAAAGCGGCTAGCTACTGTATGGTGGTAAGTAACCAGCCCCTTTGTTTACCTTCTTATTCTTCTGTTAATGGTACTTACGCTTGCTTTCTATTTATTAGGTGAACTCCGCTATCCACTCACTCATCTACTAGTCTAAGATCCGCTTGAAGCGAGCTCGGGAGGCCAAAGAAAATGCTCAGAAGCTTTACTACGAGCTGGATTTAGCTCGGGGTGAAGTTCTTAGAGCCAAGAAGGGAGCTCAGAGCCAAGAAGAGCTGATCCTTGTGCTGATGGAGGAGAAGAAGCTCAAAGGGGAGAAGGAGGCTCTCCTCCGGGAGAACGAGAACCTCAAGGTGATGATCATGGAGCGCACCGAGATCTTTGACACCGCCATCGAGGAGGCGCGGATTCAAGAGAGAGATCACGCCGTAAAGGAGTTCAAGGAGTCCTCTGAGTTTCACGACCTCCAGGTCGAGTATGGCTCTAGCTCGTACCGGTCGGGCTTCAAGCTTTGCAAGTGGTTGATGCGGCAGAAGTTTCCCAAGCTCGACTTCAAATCTATTTCCATGTCCACCGTCACTCCTGAGATGGAGAAGGAGGCTGACGAGGAACCTGACTCCTTCGAAGGGGAAAGTGATGATGAAATTCTCGAGGTGAGACCGTCAAGGGAGGCAGGCCGAGATGATGTGGAGGAGGACCACATGGAGACTGACCTACCTGCTAGAGGGGATTCCGGTAGATCTGATGCTTAGACGTGCCTCTTTTCTTGGACCCCCTATATATAATGTATATCCCAAGCCTCCAAGCTCGGTTGTAATAGTTGTTTTTTTTTGTATTCGAAACTTTTGTTAATGAAACACAGTACTTCGAAAAGTCTCATGTGTGTGAGTACAACAAAATCTTTTATTGAGTAAAAATTTTTCTAAGTATTGGTTACCTCGAAGTGCCAAGCTAACAAGTTGGACTCCAAGTAGGAATAACCTCGTACCGTTGGACGCCGAGGTGGACGGACGCTATAGGGTATATACCCGACCTGTCTACGCACGGGCTACTCACTTGCCTAAGTGTTGGTTATCCCTTAGTGTCGAGCTAACGAGCTGGACTCCAGGTGGGATTAACCTTACGTTGTTGTACGCCAAGGTGGATAGACACCGTAGGGTTTGCACCCGAGCTGTCTATGCCTCATAGGCGACTAAGACTTGTCTGCCTATGCCAAAGAGGCGACTCGGACTTGTTTGCCTATGCTGGAGAGGCGACTAGGACTTGTCTACCTATGCCGGAGAGGCGACTAAGACTTGTTTGCCTATGCCAAAGAGGCAACTAGGACATATCGTAGTGACGAGATCTTTTGTCAGTTCGGTGCCATAGCCCTTAGGCTTCTAGGAGTGACTCACAGTCCTCTCTCCAGTCGGTCGTCTTTTTCGACCAATTCAGTATTCACATAGACTTAGAGAAATTTTGCCCTGAAGTCATGGGTTCATAAGTAATACCTTCTTAGGTTATCGATATTCCATGCTCGAGGCACCTGCTTCCCTTCCAAAGTCTCGAGCTCATATGTGCATTCCCCGAATACCCGTTTTACACGGTATGGACCTTCCCAGTTCAGCTCGAGCTTACCTACGCCGGGCTCAGGTACAATAACTTTCTGAAGAACCAGGTCGCAGACACGGAACTATCGTTTTCTGATGTGGGCGTTATAGTGTCGAGCTACTCTTTGTTGGTAGGTTGCGGTCCAAATGTAGGCCAGGTCTCGTACCTCCTCTACCAGGTCCAGGTTGGTACGAAGCTCATCATCGTTCACTTCCTCATTGTAAGCCTCCGAATGTAATGTAGGTACCTCAATTTCCACCAGGATCATCGCTTTTGTGTCATACGTGAGGTTGAAAGGGGTTTCACCCATCGCGGTCTTAATAGTAGTTCGGTAGGCCCAAAGGACACTGGGCAGCTCGTCCACCCACAATCCCTTGGCTCAAGCTAAGCGGGCTTTCAATCCGCAAAATATTGCCCTATAGTTACTTCTGCTTGCCCGTTTGCCTGGGGGTGTGCCACCGAGGTGAAGTTTTGTTGAATCCCCATCTTGGCACACCAGTTTTAAAACTTAACATCTTCGAACTACTTCCCATTGTTGGATATCAACACTCGAGGTAGTCCGAAGCGACAAACTATGCTTTTCCAAATTAATTCTATATGTTGCGGGTTGTGATCGTTACCAAGGGTTCAGCTTCCACCCACTTCGTAAAATAATCTACTGCTACAACCAAGAACCTCCTCTGCCCTGTTGCTGGCGGGAAAGGACCAAGGATGTTGATTCCCCACTACGCAAAGGGCTACAGGCTGGTGAGGTATTTCAAATCAGCAGCAGGTTGGTGGTGGATGTTGGCATGCCTCTGGCACATGTCACACTTTTTGACGAGCTTGAGTGCATCTGCCGTCATTGTGGGCCAATAATATCCTTGCCGCAACACTTTTTGTGCGAGGGCTCTACCCCCCAAGTGTCCACCGTACAAGCCTTCATGGGTATCGTGAAGTACATGCTCAGCTTCTGAGGGTCGCAAGCAACGCAGGTAAGGGAGCGTGAAGGATCTTTTGTACAGCTGTCCATCTATGAGGACGTACTTGGTTGACTGGCGCTCTACCGTCCGAGCTGCATTGCATTCCGCAGGTAGGGCCCCATGTAGCAGATAACTTGCGAGTGGGTCGATCCATCTCGGTTCCGCTTGTGACACGAGAGAGACCTCTTCTGCCCCCTTGAGAATGCTGAGACAAGGTAAGTCCTCTATGTACACAGTTCGCATGGTGTTGCTGCTCGTGCTAGCTAGTCGTGACAAGGCGTCGGTCTCAATGTTCTCGGACCTCGGAATTTGTCTAATAAAGCAAGAGACGAAGCTGCACAGGATCTCTCTGACTTTGACTTCGTACTCACCAGTGACTTGGTTAACCACTAGTTGTGAGTCACTGCATACGATGAGGTGCTTTGCTTTCATTTCCCTTGCTAAGGTTAGCCCGGTGACCAGCGCTTCATATTCTGCCTCGTTGTTCGATGCCTCGAATCCGAACCGGAGAGCGTACTCCAGTTTCACCTCGCTTGGGCCGTACAGTGTCAGTCCTGCACCACTTCCTTGTTGGTTGGATGAGCCATCGACGTGGAGGATCTAGGGCTCCTCATCCCAAGTCGGTTCAACTCTGACTGGGACTGGCACCACACTGGTTGATGCTCCCGTTGTGTGAGCGAACTCGGTCAACTCGGGGGTCTTTGTGCTGAATGTGCACTCTGCTACAAAATCGGCCAAGACCTGAGCTTTGACTGCTGGCCAAGGCTTATACCGGATATCATATTCGCTCAGCTCGATGACCACTTCATTAATCTCCCAGACACCTCGGGCTTTAGCAGAATCTGCCTCAGAGGTTTGTTGGTGAGAACGACGATAATATGGGCCTGGAAGTACGGGTGAAGTTTTCGGGCTGCTATAATTAGTGCGTATGCTAGTTTCTCGATCTCCGGATATTTAGTTTCTACATCCTGCAAAATTTTTCTAACATAGTAGATGGGTCGTTGGACCCAGTCTACTTCTTTGATCAGTACCGAGCTAACCACTTCATCGCTCGCAGAGAGGTATAGCTTTAACACATCCCCTTCTTTGGGTCGAGTTAAAACTGGGGGCGGTACCTAAGTATCTTTTCAACTCATCAAAAGTGAGTTGCCATTCTTCAGTCCATTCGAAGTCCTTACTCTTTTTTATATCTTTAAAAAAAGGTAAGCACCGATCTGCCGATTTGGACATGAAGCGGCTCAGGGCGGCTATCCGGCCCATTAGCCTCTGGACCTCTTTTATTTTCTGGGGTGTTCTCATATCTAAAATTGCTTTTATTTTGTCCGGGTTGACCTCGATGCCGCGTCGGTTGACTATATAGCCTAGAAATTTACCTGAAGTGACTCCGAAGACGCATTTATTCGGATTCAACTTCATGTTATATCTTTGTAAAATTTGAAAAACATCTTTTAAATCATTCAACAAAGAATTTGAAAACTGGGTCTTTACGACCATGTCATCAACATAACATTCTACTTTATTGCCGATTAACGGCTCAAAAATCTTATTTACAAGAAACTGGAATGTTGCTCCAGAATTTTTCAATCCGAAGGGCATGACCTTGTAACAATATAACTCGAGCTCAGTTATGAAAGCGATCTTCTCCTCGTCAGTAGGATCCATCCTAATCTGGTTGTAACCGGAATAGGCGTATAGGAAGCTCAACAACTCATGCCCTGAGGTCGCGTCCACTAGACGGTCGATCTTGAGTAGCGGGAAGTAATCTTTTGGGCAGGCTCTATTCAGGCCGGTGTAGTCGACGCACATGCACCACTTGCCATTGGCTTTTTTCACCAGAACCGAGTTAGCCACCCATCTCGGGTAATTGACTTCCCTGATGAAGTCTGCCGTGAGGAGCTTCCCAACCTCTTCATCGACTACCCTCAAACATTCCGAGGTGAGGTTGCGTTTCTTCTGCCTTACTAGCCTAAATAAAGGGTCGGTATTAAGTTTGTGAGTTATAATTTTTAGATCAATCCCGAGCATCTTTGCCACGGACCAAGAAAAAATATCTAAATTTTCAAGTAAGAAACTTACTAGCTGGGTTCAGAGTGGTTCGCTAATCGAGGCACCGATCTGAAGGGACTTGACTGATTCGGCGGCAGAGACGGGTATGTGGACCGTCTCTTCTTTCGGGGCAGCTCGTAAGTCAGGATACTCCACTGGTCGCTCAAGCTCGACATCCTCTGCTAGCTTTGCTTTTCCTTTCAAGGCAGCCACGTAGCACTTGTGGGATTCGAGGTAGTCACCTCGCACGACTCCCACTCCATAATCAGTTGGGAATTTCATCGCTAAATAGTAAGTGTATACTATTGCATGTAAAACATGCATGAAAGGCTGACCTACTATGGTGTTGTAGGGGGAGGGAGTCGTGAATACCAGGAACATGTGCTCAAATCGCACAATGGTTGGCCACGTGCTAGCTTCCATGGGTATTGTGATTCGACCAAGAGGTCTGACCTCCTCGCCGCTGAACCCTATCAGAGGCGTATCTGCTGGTTTCAGGTTGCTCTGTTGAAGTTGTAGTTTGTCAAACGTCTCCTTGAAGAGTATATCTGCTGAGCTTCTTGAGTCCACCAAGATTCCTTTTTCCTCGAAGTCATTAATCCTTAGCTTCACCACTAGGGCATCATCGTGAGGGTACTGGATCCCGCGCGCATCGTCCTCAATGAAGTATATCGGTCTTCGAGCCAAGGTCGCTTTGGCGGGTTTTCCTCTTCGTTCTCTGATTCGCGAACCGAGGTCCTCTCAGCTGCTAATGTACATCCGACAATGATGGACCCACCGGTGATCATGTTAATTACCCTGCAAACTGGTCTTTCCTCTGTTAACTGTCGCGGTGGTTGCTCATTCTACCTGCTGACCTCGGGGCCATTCCTCCTCTGGTCCCCTGTCGATCTGCCTGCCGGTCTGCTTGTCCCCTCTCTTCTCGTAGTATGAAGTTCTTCAGGTACCTGCGGCGGAGAAGTTCCTCAATCTCGTCGCGGAAATTCCTGCAATTCTCCGTGCTGTGTCTATAATCTCAGTGGAAATGGTAGTAGACATTCGGGTTTCTTGTTGCCGGATCTCCCTTTAACCTGGGAGGCCATTTGACGAAGGAGGAATCCTTAATAGCCATTAAGATCTCTCCTCGCTTAGCATTCAAAGGTATATAGCTCATTCTCTCCACAGGTGGGGTCCTAGAGCGCCGACCTGACTTGCGGGTGCGCGAGGGGGACCGGCTTCTTGAATTGGTTCTTCCCCTGCTTGGGGACATGCTTTTCTTTCTTTTCTGCCCACCATTGCTCGTTCCTTCATTCTCTCTCTTGCTCTTTTCTGATGGTAGATTGTCGATCTTTTGGTTGATCTCCTCCTCGGTACCGATGAACTAATCTGCCAACCTGAGGAATTTGGTGATATCTTTCGGTTTGTTAGCTACCACGTGCCACTTGAACTCTTTATGGGTGATTCCTTTCTTTGCCGCAATGAGTCGCACTACTGAATCGAGGTCTGGTATCTGCAAGCAAGTATCATTGAAGCGCTTTATATAGCTTCAAATTGATTCTCCTTCCCTCTGAACCACGTTCAGAAGGCTTTCTTGCGACTTCGGGCACTTCTTACTGGTAATGAAGTACGCAGTAAACATGTCGACAAATTGGGACCAGCTTTTGATGGAGCCCAACGCGAGGTTCCGATACCAAGTTCGGGCTACCCCCCTAAACGTAGTGGAGAAGGCTTCACACATGCAAGACTCATCAGCCCCAGCTAGGTGCATCTAAGACTAGAAAGAATCCACATGGTCATTGGGGTCGAATGACCCGTCATATTTGTCTAACGGGGGCACCTTGAAATCTTTCGGCATTGGAGTTGCCAAGAGCTCAGGAGACAGTGGGGATGACCGGCAAAGTAGTGGAGGTGCAGTCTTTGTAGCTACCGAGCTCACTTCTTCCTTTTCTTTGGCTTGCTATGCTTGCTGGCCTGGATTCACTGGCGGGTTGTTCCTTGCCGAGGGGTGGCGTGTCTTCCGACGTCGCCGCTGTTGCTTCTTCACCGGCTCGGCGTTGGTGCTGCTGACTTCAGTCTGGTCTAGTATTTCGGCATTATCGCGAGGTGGATCATAGTTCCTTCTCACTAGGTTCTCTTGGTTGTGGGGTTCGTATTGGCTATTGCGAGGGACGAGGGGGTCCTGCCTCGAGTTCGCGCCCCAAACTCTGAGCTGGTTATTATCTCCTCGCGAGCCATCATTTTCCTACTGGGAGTGTCGAGGCAGATTGGCCCTGTTGAGCTGACTATCCCCAGACCTGCTCCTAAAATCTCCTTGCGAGACTGGAGGAGTGTGCTGACCGTTTCTCCTCCACGGGGCGAAACCTGACCCCTAGGAGGAATCGGTACTTGCAAGGTCCCCTCACCCCAATGAGGGGATCGGTTGACGTTCTGGATGGTTCCAGGTCGATTTGGATTCTGGCCCTAACGCAGTCCTGTGTATCGAGGTAGAATCGGCTGCTGCTATAGTGGTGGGAACTGGTGCTGATACTGCTGGTACAGGTAGTACTGTTGAAATTGTTGGACCTGCTGCATCTGGATCTGTATTGCTTGGACGCACTGGACGAGGTCATGGAATTGGGAGTGCCTGATTCCAAGAGGGACCACAGATGGCTCGGAGAAAGTTGCACCCACTAGGGGAAGCGGGACGGTAACTTGCATAGCACCCTGCGGCACGGATAGTGACAGGACTCCGGACACGGTAAGAGGAATAGTAAACTGGCCAATACATACCGTGGGACCATGGGGGAGGGTTGATTGCTGAGCTTGCCCCCCGATGACATTCATCTCAATACTTTTTTCGGTGTTGCTAGAAGAGTCCATCGGGATAAAGTGAGAAATAAAGTTGTAATGGAAATTGGGATGACCTTTAAATCGTTTCCCACAAATGGCGCCAATTGATGGTGTGCGATCTAGATACTCCTAGCTGGAAAACGATCTGAACTCCAATTGGGCGGCGAGGTGGACCGATCTGCAGAATAGAAGATCAGAGAACCCAAGGTAGCTAACCCGGAGAGGTCGCTCTGATGCTTAAGTCAGTACTTATACTATGAATGTGAGTTGAATCTTGAATGCTTGAATGCTTGAATGCTAGTGAGTAAAAGAATCACGTGTACCTTTACCTTGAGGTTTCATATCCTTATATAATGGAGTAGTCGTGGGCCTTACGAAAGAGCTCTGGGATCTTTGGGCTATGCAGATAAGGTTTGTTCTGTTTTTGAAGGAGAGCAATATATTGATAAGGTTTATCATTTACCTCCGATTCAAGCGGAGCTAAGACGAGTCTCATCGTGATCCCAAGAAATTCAAGGTCCGTGGGGAGGCCTTTGGAGCAGGTTATGTGGCGTTTCGGCTCATTAGCTCCGAATTGGCACTTTGATTCTTTACTCCCAAACTGGAATGGGTATTGAGGTGTCACTACGCCGAGGTGGTTTTTTAGGCCGAGGTGGCAGGACACTCGAGCTCCGAATCTTGCAAAATGGGTTCGTTCGGCTGAATTGTCACCCCTCGAGCAGATCGCGTCTACGTGTCCCCTTCTTACTAGGTCATGCCAAATCACCCTTCATCAACCGATTGGCCAGTTAATTGGTATAACTGCGATCCAATCCAGTAAACATTCCCGGTTTTTTCCTGGTCCAATTCTGCTAACACCGGCTTCCATTAAGAAAAGCTGAGTTGGGTCAGTTCTATTTACACAAATACATGCATAGTTAGGAATGGTAATTTCTATCCAACCTGGTGGGAACATAGAGGGTTTTTCTCCTTAAGAAACAGATTTTGGGGGCAGGGATTTCACAATTCGGCCTTCCCCCACCTGTATATTGTTAGAAGGCATAGGAACTTATGCATTAGAAGTTGAATGTGATAATATTTTTATATGAATGATAATTGATAATTTATGCAATTTTTATATATTTAATCAAATAATTAGAAATTTTGATATTTGTTCTTGTTATTTTGCTTTTAATATAACTGTAAATATTAAGAAATTAGATTCAGATTCTAGACCCAACCTGTCAATCTGGTTCATTTCACTTTTAAATAATAGAAGGATAGGGTCAATGAGGGTTTTATATTTTCATGTACGGTGAAGATTTGAATTGTACAAATCCAATCCACTACGAATTTAAAAGGCCAAGAATTTACAAAACCCCTCATGCATACCTCCCCAAACCCATCCCTACGCAGTCTCTGTTAGGTAAGCTACGTTTTGGCTGAGATGAGCCCATCTTGCAAAGTTAAAATTGTTACATTAGATATCCATAGTTGATCGTTCTTTTTGTGAATAATACTGAATACTAAATAAAACCTTATCCCAACATTCCGGTACACGCACCATATGACTTTTATTTGGTCAATTAAATGGAAGCATCATCCTCCTATCTAGTTTTTCTTTCTTTTTGTTTTATAATCTGAAAACTGGAATCCGTTTTATCGGTTTCTAGTAAGCCATGAGCTAATGTCACGAAAAAACAAGCAGATTTGTGATGTAGGTGGGCCAATCAATCTAGAGCCTTTAACTGAAGCGATTCTGATTACTGGGTGGTGTCTCAAATGGCCCAATACATGAACCATTTGGGTGCTTGATCAACATTGTGATTTGTTAGGTCACTTGATAGCTTTATTACCTAAAATTCCAAAATAAAATTAAGGGAGATTTGATTGGGTTTGATCTATTATAATCGCAAGAAAGTGGTTCGTGGGTAGTGAGTGACCCATCAAAAGAAACAAGATAGACAGGAGGATGCGGGATAATGTTTCCTTCACCCTCTCACACAGAAAGAGTGGTGGGACTGGGACCCAGCTTCGCAATTTGGATATGCCTTATACGGCTAGACGCCTAGGCGCCTAGACCTAGTGCACCCAGCTATTGTTATTGGAGTCTGATTCTGCTATTCATACAGCGCGCCTCAAACGGATGTTACAATATCTCCCATATTTATATTTATTATTCATCGGAGATGTTTACAATACAGCATAGGTGTGGCTGTGCTCGGTGATGAGCAGACCCCAATTCTTGCTATTGGTGATCTATGTATCATCCGCTGGGCCTATATTGAAGCATGAGGTTTAAAAGTGAATCACATATTTGAAAAGAATATGTGGTTTTCGAACCATCGCTGATTCAGATGATTGGATCCAATGTTTAAAATTTCGATATTATATGTCCGATACGGAGAGTATTGTATTGTAGTTTTGAAAATAGATACGGGATACGCATGAAAATCGGATATTTCGTCTTTTTTCATGCGTATCAGACCCATATCAGGGGCATATCAAAGGTGTATCAAGGGCGTACCGGGGGTGTATCGGGGCGTATCAGTAGCGTATCGATGAAAAAGATATGGCCAAAAACTAAAAAAAAAAAATAAAGGGGAAAATCAAGCTCATTTCCTCGAAATAAGCCTTCTTTCACCCCCAAATGACTCTAAAACTCCAAACTTCATTCCTAGAGTAATAGATTTGCAAAAGTTTGCATGAAACAAGTGTGAATCATTAATTTTTAAAATTTTGAAATGGCAAAAATGGGTAATTTTTTTCAATTTTTTATAATATCTTGTGATTTCTTTTTTTCCTTGAATGTTTAAATTTATGTTGATCTACATTTCTTACATTCAAAAACATTTATGGAAATTTCATGAAGATATTTAGGGAAAATATAAATTAATGAAAAACAATTTCTGACATTTTATAATACAATATAAATTAATGAAGATATTTATGGAAATTTTATAATACAATCTTTTTGTATTATCGGTAGATTTATGAAAAACAATTTCATGAAGATATTTAGTCTTTTCCTATAAAGACTAAATATGTTTTAGATCTATGGATTTATCTACCATATCCATAGAGCAATTGAAATTTCTTCTTTAATATATTTTTTTATTTTTTATATTTTTGAATTAAAATATAAATAATAATTAATTATATTTTATCATTTGATCACAACAATTTAATATATTATTCTATGGATGATATATCATATCCATAGACCAATTGAAATTTCTTCATTAATAATTATTATTTTTTTATATTTTTAGAATTAAAAATTAATTATATTTTATCATTTGGTTACAATGATTGAATATATTATAATTCTATGGATGATCTATCATGTCCACAAAGCAGTTGAAATTTCTTCTTTAATAACTAATTTTTGAATATTATATAATGCTTATTTATTTTTTATAATTTTTGGAAATAAAAAGTAAATAATAATTAATTATATTTTCGCATAGAAGTTGTGCCAATGCATGTATGGTTGGATAGGAGAGTTGGATTTTTCTCATCCCATAATACATTAAAAGTTAAGAATTATAATTTATAAATTATAGTTAAGCATAGGATTTTTAATGAAATTATAATTAACTACAATATATTTATTCATAAAACCATTAAAATATATTAATTTAATGTATATACACCTCATTGAGGTCTTATATTTAGTATTGTTGATGTATTTTTTTTTATTTATGAAAATATTTATAGTGTTTCCAAGCGTATCTTAATTTTTCTCTGATACGCATGCGTATCCAAAGTGTATCTCGATACGTCTCTTAAAATTGCCTTACTGATACACTTAACATTTCCGATACTTTGAACATTGGTTGGATCATTCGACTTGGAAAATTATCCATACATCCAGTTTCATTTCATTCCTGAACCACTTTTTGGACAAAATTCACTGATTTGGTCAGCAACCTATTGATCCAGGCAGTCGAACCATCGATCTGTTCAACCCGAACAATAGTTTTTAATCTTTTTTATTTTTTATTTTTTTAAATTGTAATAGGCCATCTATTCAAACTGGACGATTGAACTGTTTCACCCAATAACCAGTGGTCAAAGCAGTTCCGATTTCAAGTCAATTTTTAAAACATTGGTCTTACTGTCGTATCCAAGATATTCCATTCAAACAATTATAAGGCTCAACCATTTGGTTTGAAAGGTCGAACCATGTGGTCCAGTCTAGTAGTAGGTCAAAACACTGGGAAAGTGCTTGGACCTTATAGAAATTAGAAAGCAATTTGTCTGAGGTTTTGGACTATGGACCAGCGTGTGATTGACCACTTTTGCACCCAAACAAATCTAGAAAGAAGACACTTCACTTGGAGCTAAGCAATGGCGTCATCAGTGATTTTGGGGACCATTTGATCTTAATATACTATGTTTGACCAATAGGAGGACGCCAAGTCAACAAAGCTCCCGCATATCATCATCTTCATGTGGGTTAGAGGAAGCTTCTGAGTTTTTATCCGATGCAACGCAACAAACAAGGTTGAGAATTTGACACGTGGGTCTAACTATTTTATAATCAACTATTTTCTCGTCTTTCATTGTTTTGCCTCATCATCATCAACATCTAAGCCTTATCCCAATTGTATGGGATCCGACTATTATTTTGTTCCACTTTTACACACGTCATTTATATTATGGGCTATGAAAGCGTAATAATAATTATTTGAAGAGGTGTATTGGATTTTACGAAATTTTCATTTTTTTGAATTCTAAATGCAGAGAACTTTTTTCTGAAATCTGAATTCTCGGTTCTAAAAATTATCAATTGACTATTTTAATTTCAATTGTGCGAATATTTGTTTATTTGTTTGATCAATAAATGAATGATTTATTGAATTATAATAAAATTATCATTCTATATTGCCATTGATTAAAATGGTCAAAAAATAATTACAAATATTATATACAATGCATGCGATTAATTAATTAGATAATTAATTAAGTAATTAACTATTATTAATCATTGTTATTAATTATACCTATGCTTTATAATTCTTAACTAGTTGTCTAACTAATTAATTAATAACTAGATATTTATTATTACCAACAATTAGTATATTATTAATGAATAAATATTAATTATTAATTATTAGATAATATATAATTACAAAGTATTAATAAATAATTAATTATTCTTCGCTAATTACTTTTATTACTTAATCATTCATAAAAATATATAATTACTAGCTACTAATTCTATAAAATTATTAATTAGTAGTCAATAATTAATTAATAGCTGATAATTATTAATTACTAAATAATAATTATTTAGAATTACTAATAAAATAGAATAATTAATAATTATTTAATTATTCAAAATTATTAATGTACAATTATAAATAATCAATAGTTAATAAATTATTAATAAAGTCATTTGATTGTCAGGTGAAAAATGTCAAATATCAACAGTCAAAATTGTCAAATTTATCAAAGAATCAAAGTCATCACCAAAATCGGGGTTAGGTTTGGATCATTATTTTCCAATTTTCATTATTCACAAGATAAAAAATGAGACAATCATTAGCTAGATACATGGTACATGCTAAACAACCATTGTATTAGCCAAAGATACTAAATTTGAAAGATTTATACAAACAACACCTAATCTAGCATATAGATAAATTTCTAGAAATACAACAAGATTAGATGCAATAAAAATTTTTAAACATATAAACAAAATTTAATATCTATTTTGACAAATCTTTCTTCTAAAATTTTTCTTACTTCAAATGTTAGGTCTTTTATGTATAATATCAGTTATATTTTTGTAACCATTCATCGTATTAATGAAAATTGGGTTTTACATAAAGGAATTTTAAAATTTACAAAACTAGAATATCCATATATTGGCCTAGCTATTGCAAATAGTATTTTAAATACTACACATAATTATAGTATAATAGATAAATTTTTTTCATTTACTTTTGACATGCTAGTAATAATGATCTAATTGTAAGTGTTTTAAAATCTCAATTAAAACCTATTTTAGAAGGAAAGTTATTTCAAACTAGATGTGCTTGTTATATTTTAAATTTTGTTGGAATGGTTAGAAATTGGGTTTCACATGTCTAAACAAGGTTTGGAGGCTGGCTGAATTTTTAAAATTTTTCTAACCCAACCTGAGAATTGATTTCTTCGTGATTTTGAAATATGAAATTTTGGGATCAATCTTGCACTGAACCGAACTACATTTGAAATCCAAATTAAAACTGATCATACATAATACGGAGACCACAGTTTGCAGCTCCCAAAGTGGTAATTCACGCCCAATATTAATCCCAAAATCGGCCTCCAATTGAAGATGGTGCAGAATGTACGTGAAGTCAGTTCAACAACACTATTTCAACAAAACCAATTCCCAACTTGTTGGGATCGAAGTGGGTAATGTGAACCTAATATCCACTAAAATTTTTTCTTGCAAAAACACAATATAGAACTTATGAAAATCAATCCCTATCACAGCTAGGTCAAATTAAAGTTTCTAGGAGACAAGGGAAAAGAGAAGAAAGAAAAAGATTGGAGAGAACTAGTTAATTTGCCCCACCCTCTTAGTCCCTTATATAGAACACTCTCCTAATCTGATTAGGAGCTGATCCAAAACGAATTTGGATAAGGACTTTATCTTTAATTAATGAGCATTATCTTCTTAAATGAACGGGTGCTTCATACCCAAATCCATGCCCATTTTCAACCCAAATCATGTGATCTCTTAACTAATCATATTAGTAATGGACCTTAAGCCCATTTTCTTTAATGGTTCATGCCCCAAGGTGTTGCATGGCCACTTTGGACCTGAATATTGTATGGCATGGAACCTACAAAGGTCTCACACAAATCCATAAGGATTCGGCCCCACCTCTAGTAGAGGTTAGGCCGGTCGAGTTCACTGCTTAGGGGCAGTGAACCCCTAACCCAATCACCTTGGGCTCAGTTTAGGCTGAACATTTACACATAAATAGTCATTGGATTCAGCCACCCTATAAAGACCCAACGACAATGGACTTATGTAAAATGAAGCCCATCAAGTGATCAACCCTATGATGGTATCTTACACCTAACCTCTCGGCATATAATCATCAAAACACTACCCACGGGGAATGACCTCTTCCTTGACTAGAAAATGCAATGTCACACTCTCTACTCGGATGGATCTCGTGATTAAAACATTTTCCATAAAATAGTAATATAACATATAAATACATTTTGCAAATCGGATTTCAAATACAGTTGAAATCCACTATTAGTAGTTTAGGTTTCCATCAGATAGAGTATAAACCTTGATAGTCACTTTCTCTAACAAAGGGGCTAATCCTATCATTATGATCACCAACTCAGGTAATTTCTTAAATTTTCCCAACATACCCAAATATTTGATCCTTAATGGATCTCACTGATTAGCATATTAAAAACAGTTCAGTCCAAACCTAGTGTAGTATCATAATCAAGCATGAGGTTAATTGCAACTTTCTAGTTTTTCCCATTTATCTCCAAGGTCCAGTACATAACTGAAAATTAGTCTGGGTTCAGTGTTTCTTCTAAACATTCACTGGCTATACTTGGGGTCTAACTCTAGCAACCGAGATAAGTTACTCCACCAATTCGACAGCACACTAGTGTCAGCCTTACTAGGATAAACTCCTCAAGTCTATCCAATGGCTAAAAATATTTTAAATTAACACAAGTCCCATAAGTGTCCAGTTTAAGGAGTAATTCATTGAAACATACCAATTAAAACATAAAACAATAATGTACTTTATTCATTTACTGATAAATGTTTTTGTACACATCAATATGATTGGAGATAAGGGCATACACTATCTAACAAATTTATGGGTACAAAATGGTTTAAAGATTAGTTCAGAACATGTTTCAAAAATTGGAAATTATATTTTATATATTATATCTTTAGGTGCAAGAAGAAAGATTTTAAAAATTTATGTCATCAACATAGAAAAATATAAAAATTTTATGTTAGATGTCCAACATAAGTAAAATTTCACTTATGCTATATTAGAAAGTAGTGTACCATATAAAGAAATTATACCCAATTTTTGTAATCAAAGAATACCAAGTAATATGATAACTGAATTTGATTGGGAAATGGAAAATTGTATAAAAGAATTTTTATAAGTACTTAATGATTCTACAAACATTTTTTCTAGTATTTATTATCCGCGTTCCTCTATTTTACTTATTCAATTATTTATAATTAGTGAACTTTTTTAAATATAAAAATGAAACATATTTTAAAAATATAATTGAACAAATGAAAATTTAACTTAAAAAATATTGGGAACATATTTCTCATTTATATTGTTTAGTTACAATATTAAATTCTATGATAATGGGAAGGTGTAAATATAATACTTAATTCACATAATCAAAATATGCAAATAGGTCTAGGTGGACAAAAAGATGAAATTAAAAAAAATGTATTTAGTATGCATAATTTATATGAACTTAAAATTCAAAAAAAAAACTGATTTAGTGCCACCTATAGTAGTACTACTAGTAGTAGTAGTAGTAAGGTGTGGTGTAGTATAAGTAGAAGCATTCTCTTCTCATCTTCCTCTACTTCAAGTTCATCTTTCAGTGAACATAGTTTTTATTTGCGAAATAATTTTCTAAGTTTCCTCACATATGAGAAAATAGAAAATTTTGATATTTTAGCCTAGTAGAAATTAAGAAAAATAATTTTGTGCTTGCCACTATGGCACGTGACCTACTAACCCCACTAGTGTTTACAGTAGCATTGAAATCTTGTTTTAGTGTAGAAAACAATGTGCTAGATGAGAGGAGAAGCCAAATGATAGATAAAACATTGGATATTTTCATTTGTTTGAAAAATTGGTTAAATGCAGAAAATAGACCACAAGATAAAGAGGACATGACAAATCATTGAATGTATCACCAAAAGAAGAGAAAAGTGAGACTTGAAGTTGGTGACTTGAAGTAGAGGTGTAAATTGGCTCATGCCAGTGCGAGCAACTTGCACAAGTCACAGGCACCATACCAGCCTGCGGGCCATGCTTCCAACCTCTAGGCTACTATAGAGGGTCAACCCAATACAGCCCATAGCACAAGCCCACGTGGGCATAGGTCAAGCGGGCTACAGGTCATGCCCAGACAGGCCGAACCTTGGGCCTGAAACAAACCGAGCTAGTCTTTTTTTTTTACTTTTTTTTGATATTTTGATTTTCTTTTCATTTTTTGCTAAGTGTCAAAGTGATACAAACTTTGGGAAAATAATTTTTAACAAAATACAAAATAGACAAAAATGGAAAAAATAGAAGTTTTATTTCATTTTAATTTGAATAATATAAGGGATGAATGAAATAATTGAAATGGAATAAAATATAAAAATAATATATAAATTGAAAATAAAAAATTACATTATTGAAGAAATAACAAATAATTTAAATAAAATTTAAAAACAAAACTTATAATAATTTTAAAAATGTTATTGAGTATATACAAAAAAAAATATTGACTTCATCATTTTTCTTCAAGTTCCACCTGCATCTTCTTGACTTTAATCATCTACTTATGGTAAAACATCAGGTGAAATGTCATGCCTTCCTTTACTTTGTAATCTGCCATTAGCATCCCGCCAATATTTCAAGCATATGCATCTCTAGACTTTCATCACTCATGCAACTTCTCTTGTCTTCCAACACCCTATTACTTGCACTAAAACAAGACTTTGGTAGAAATGTAGACACCAGAGGAATTAGTATATCACATGCCATGGCAGCAAGAACTAGATAATTTTTTCCATGTTCAATCCACCAGGATAAAATATCAAAATTATTTAGATCCTCCAAGTCGAAGAATCACCTAAATTAGAATATTTTGCTTGTAAATAAAAATTAAGTTTAATAAATAAACCTGTTGATGAAGTGGTAGTAGATTTCTACCTTTTACTTATTAGAGACTAAATTTTTTCTTTTCCACTACCGGAACTAGATGTTTCGGAAATGAAGTTGTACTTGTACAAGTTGCAATTTTCTTATGCTCTACCATTTGAGATTCATATAAATTGTATATTTCAAATAATAAATTATTAATTTCTTCTTTTTTTATTTTTAATTTCAACATTCATATTTGCACAGTATGATTCAAGTAAAACATATAAACCATCTTTCCTAATCGTAGAATCTAATATTGTAGCTAAGCAATAAAGAGGAGAAATTTTTTACCAGTATTTTTTAATTTTATTTTCCATTATTTCAATAATACTTTTGAATTGTGGATTTTTTTTATATTTTGCAAAACATCCACTAATTATAAATAAATTATTAACTAAAATACAACTAGTTGGGTAATAAACACTTGAAAATTCATTAGTTATACCATAAAAAATTTGTAAAAAAATCTTTTATACAAATTGCATTTCCCAATCTTCTTCAAATATTATATCATGTGACATTTTTGCATTATAAAAATCAAAAAGAATTTTTTTTGTAAGAAATACAACTTTTCAACATAGAATAAGTAGAATTCCATCTATGTTGAACATCTAATACAAAATTTTATATTTTAAACCATAATTTTGACATAAATATTTAAATTCTTGTTTTCTGTTCCAAAACTTCTAATATATAAAATACAATTTCTAGTTTTAAAAACAATATAAGAAATAATGTTTAAAGCATCCTGAACACATAAATTTAAGATGCAACATGCACATCTAATATGAAATAATTTACCATTTAAACATGGTTTTAATTGAAAAAAAGTTCATGTCATGCCGACCCATGGGCTTGGAACCCCAAGCCCGACATGGCCCGTGTGCCATCGTGCCAGGCCATGCCAACCTGTAGGCGACACAACCCAATTTGCAACTCTAACTTGAAGCAGATTTTTTATATTAATGTGAATTTTGAAATTATAAATTTTATTTGTACCTTACAAGTTATTTGTAAATTTTTTAAATTCCAATTAAAATTTTTATTTTCAATTTTATTATAGCAATTTTCAATTTCATTGTATTTTTTTCACTTTCATTTAATCATTTCATATTTTTATTATATGAATTGATGATATTTTTAAATTGTTGTTGCAATCATTGAATTTGCCATTTTTCCTTCAAATTTTCATTATCATTTTATATATTTTCGAGTTTTTGGTTTTTTTAGTGAAAACAAAAAGATTGAAAGTCTGAGAATGAAATAATACGGGCCGGGCCGGGCCAACATGGCCCAAGACTCACAGGCTACAGGCCTAGGCTCATGTTGGGCCCCACCCCAACCTTCATGGACCGTGCCACTACAGTGCAAGCAGTTGATTACATGATTGAGTCGAGGTGAGCGTTTGGATTAACTAAATAGTATGTGGCCTCGGCAATTGTTGGTTCCACGACACATCAGTAGCTAGACAGAAGTTCAACAACTTCTATAGAAGATAATGAACACTTGGAGAGTTGATTAATGGGTGGAGACTGGAGACTGAGTGATGGGACCCATGGGTCATGAAAAGCTGAAATGGCTTGACCATCTTTAACTAGCCACAGCCACAGACCACAGGAGATCCGGCTTGAGCGTTTTTTAGTAGTGAGAGTGTGCTTGGTTCCACCAAATGAAGTTTATAGTACCCTTTTGGCAGAAAATATGCTGCGATGGGAAAAATATTTTCTTTGACTACTGAAGCTCGTAACAAAGTATGTGTTTGGTTCGGTTGGTGTTTATTGGAAAAACGCTGTCACATCAATGTCATATAGGCTTTGACTTTATTGTATATGAAGTAAAATGAAATAACTGTTTGGTTTTACCATTTATCAAATAAACGGTAAAAATTGAAACATTTTGATTTTTGTGTATGAAGCATTTAGGGAAACATTAAATTCTTCTCCCAATGCCTCAGCGTTTCTTGAAATCAAATGATGATGTATCATACTTTAATGGATATTAATCTGAGGTAGAGAATAAAAAAACATTTAAAGTAAAGCCTAACTAAACAACAAAAATAAGAAACGTTTAAAATAAAAAAGTATAAATAAACATTTAAAAAAAAAACACAAATGAACTACCACCATAAACATAAAAATAACCAAACACCCTCAAAGTTAGAGAAGCTAAAAAGGCAGAAAATTTGCTTACCAAATAAAACCTTATTCATGGGGCCCATTGTCTAAAACCAAGACCACCAAGGCATAATTTACTTCATGATATTATTATATGCTTGAATCCTTACCTTTCTTTTGAGATTTCATGGTATGGAGTATTTCCTTCACTATTAAAGCATTATTTGTGTTCAAATTTTTTCTTTAGAAAACCATACTATGAAGTAGAGGTGATGTCTTTGGGTGGAGGGATGGGAACATAGCATGCATGAATATTGCAGTTCCCAAGACACATATGTCCACTAAAGACAAAACTTGAGGGCCCTGATCCTTTGTTAGATTCTTACTTTTCATTGTGTTTGGGCCATGCTATGTGCCACGAGCCACGGGCTTGTCCATGGATATGGACAGATGCGTGCTTATCTTCAACTATTATGTTATGTCAACTGTCAAGAATGAAAGTATACATATAAATACATGGCCTTGATTGATGGACCACAGCATTTGTTTTGGGGGGCATAGAAAGCACAATAATCCAATCCAATTCAATCCAAATTGAAATTAAAAGGATTCTTCATTTCTTTTCTTAGTGGATTAAGAACTAGGAACCACCTTTCTTCAATTATTGTTTTGAGTAATGCTTCCATCACGGTCCTTTAACGAGCTGCACTGGTTGTGATAGAATAGGTGTATCAACTGTAGGGATAAAGTGGTTAACCTCTGGCGGTTTTCAGGTATTAGCGGAGTCATTCTAGAAGTAAATAATACTTGTCAAAAACAGTGAAATGCAAAGAGGAAAGTAGGGGTGGCCCGAGCCATGTTTTTTAACAACTATTCAACAGTTCGTGAAAAGCTCGATTTAGCTCAGTCTAAACCGAAAAATGTTGTATGTATAATATTTTTATTTTTTATATAATTATAACTAATTTTTATAATTTTTAATTTTTTATGTCAAATAAAAAATCATTTTTATATGTATAATTTTTATTTTTATATAATATTTAGTTCACAGTCAACTTCAAATTAAGCCAAACTTGAACTTATGAGATTTTAACAAGAGCCAAAGTCGAGCTCAAGCTCAAGCCTCATACTTCATTGGCCAGCCAAGATCGAATGGTTAGATATTTGTTTGGCTTCGCTCGAATCCACCCCTAGAGAAAAGATTAAACTACTCTCTCTTTTCTTCTGAGTCTGAACAAGAATAGAGAACTCTTGCACTTTCATTAAGCTGTGACGGGTATTCCATTTCATTGAGTGTGGGTCCAAGTCGAAGAGATCTGGGCCTTGTGCAGATGGAGCAGAGTTAATAAGAATATATTATTAGAAAGACAAATAATGGATTTTATAGATGAAATTAAGATGCAAAAGTGTTTTACTATGACTTCTTATATTTTTAATAATTTAATTTAAAAATAGACATCCACATGTAGGGGTGGCAATTTTCCCGTCTCCGACCCGATGGGGTCGGGTATGGGGGTACTTTGGTGGGGTCGGGGCCGGGGATGCGGCGATCCCTGAATCCCTGATCGGGTTTGGGGACAAGGATGGGGAATGCGATCCCCGCCTGACCCAGCCCCGATTAATTATATATATTATATATAATATAATATTATATTATATGTTTATATAATTATAATAATTATTAATTTATTATTCATTTTTTTTTAAGATTAAAACTTAAAAAAGTGAAACACTAAAACACTCAAATAGTAAAACCCTTCGACTAAAAATCAACTTTGAGTCTTCAACAGAGAAAAGAGACTAGAGAGACAACTAAAAACCCTAGCTTCGTCTTCGTTGCCGATTCATCGACCGCCAACCGCCATTGTGACTGTCGTCACTCGCCCGTCGGACATCGGACAGAGGAGTGGACAGAGATACTCGAGTCTTGACAGAGGACAGAGAAGAGATACTCAAAGATCTTCCTTCAACCTTCGTCATCGTCGCCAATCGCCATCGTCATCGCCCTTCGGACTCTCTCTCATCACCTTTCTGTTGTTCTCTAGCAGCCTTGATTAATTTCTCTTCCTTGTCCAACATTGACACCCGTAAGTTTCGATTCAGATTTTTTTTCCCAAACCTGTTTTTCTTCAATCATTTTGTTTTGAAGTGATTACAGCTTATTAGATCTCATGGTTATCAATTTCATCAAACGTTTTCAACATATTCAGTTATAGAGATTTAAGGCCTCAAATGAACCGTCTCCCATTTCACCAACTTAGTGTGTTCAATCAGCATTTAAGCTGTTTGTATATCTTCTTTATATCCTGTTGGATACAATAGAGTTCCTAATTTTTTAGTAGTACATGAAAATTTTAATTAAAATGAAAAGAGAGAAGATGGGGAATTTGGGGATTCGGGTCTTCGACGGGGATGAAATCCCTGCCATGATCGGGGATGGAGGGGGGATTCCTTTCCCCACTGGGGATCGGGGTCGGGGATGAGAAAATGTAATCCTCACCCCGAACCCGCCCCCGTTGCCATTCCTATCTACATGTAAGAAATGATTTCTATGAGAAGTAAAAGATGTCTGTGTGAGGCCTGTGGTGAAAAGACTCTTGGGAGCAGATTTGATCCTCGCAAAATCTTCATGTTTTTTGCAACCGTACATTGGGAACATCTCCATACTTATATGTTTTCTTAAGTAGATATTCTTAATACACAGCTGAGAAAGGATGTGAGGACCAAATCTGAATTCTGACTCTTGGCCTCCACAGACTCTTTTCTATATATAGATTAGGAACTATTTCCACTTTCCAGACTGATCATCGCACTTATGGACCAGATTTCACAGACTAAACATGCAATGAATCATACTCTTAACTTTCTTATGTCTTATCTTAAAAAATAAACCTGAATATAGTTGAGAAATGTGAGTGTAGTAAGATATATGAATTGACAGAGCCATCATCCATGAATTACAGAATAATAGCTACAATGAATATCACTTTGCACACACGTTTTTGGAAAAGGTTTGTTTTCACGTAATACACAATAAAATAAAGATTTTCAGGAAATTTAACAGTTTGCTTTCCTTTATTCTTCATCCAAATGAAAAGAGCCAATTTAAATTGCATCTACTTTAGAGATTGAAAAGCATTCTCTTCTACTTAAAAAAAAAAAAACTTCTTAGAATCCGTTTGGTTCTAGAATCAAAATCAGAATGATTCATTCTCATAGTCTGTTTGATTCAGATAGGAATAGGAATAGGAATTAGAATCAGTAAGAATGAGATTTTATTTCCAAGGGAGGGGCAAGGAATGGTCATTCCCTCAAATGAGAGAATATTATTCCAGCAGAAATGGAAATGAATTCCAATTCCACCCAACCAAACAATTAGAATCGGAATAGGCCATTCCGATTCCAATTTCGATTTCAGACTCCTATTCCCAAGAACCAAACGGGGCTTAGTAGTGCCAAGATAGTCTAGCTAGAAATATCCAAAATATAGATGCTAAATTATTGTTTGGTTGGTCCCCATCCAGCTGTGGGTCCGGATCACATTGAAGCATGAAAGTTAGGAAGCTGAAAGCTATTTGTTAGTCCAGTAATCATGCCAATGTCTCCTGCACAAAGTCATAAAGTCATTTAAGGGTGTCTAGGGTGCACAGTGGTGGACATGGGGTTGTAACTTGTAAGAGTAGATCTGCACAAAATAACTAAGATTAATTACTACATCATCCAAATTCATGGAGTAAAAAAAAATATATAAAAGGAGAATTGTTATGAGCAAAGGTTTGAAGTATGAATGCAATACAATGTGCTTTGTACAAGGCATATCTTCTTATCCATTTCTAAACTGACCCGCACATGGCATGGGCAGAATGGGGTTGATGCCCATTCACTCCGCACATGCCAGTCAGTATCATTCATATTAAGCACCATTTCCAATCCTGTATGGGGGCTTCTATGGGTTGATACAGACTTATATGGACCATGTGCAATGGAATTATTTATGTTTTATGGTTTTATTTTTTTCCAACGCATTTTTTTCTTCCTAGATCCCTATGGGAGAGTTTTCATCTCTAAACACAAGAAATATTGCATTGAAAAAGGAAAATTGCTCATTGAAATTTGGATTTAAGAGTAAGTTTTTTTTTTAAAAAAAATTAATTCTTCAATAGTATATATTTCAATGTTTGAGACAAAGGTCAAAATATCGATATGATCTATCTATATCGATGCACATAAATAAATTAAAACATACATCTTTTAAAACTTTTAAAACTTTATTTTTATTGGGAGTGGGGGGGGGGGGGGTTGATCCCATATCCTTGTAAACTAAAAAAGTAAAAGAAACGGAGTATCAATCATATTGATATGCACTAATACCCAACTTTGGGTATCAGGCATGTCAATATTTTGATATTTAGTTTGAGATGCAATGATATATTGATTTGATGTTGAACCTGCGATGTTTTGCTTGTATTAGTAAGGGCCTGTTCATTTGCTCTAATGTTTAACATCTGAAAGTGCAATAATTACATTAAGAGGTATATTAGTAATTGTGAACTTTTCATTCCTCTGAACTCTTAATGCAAAGAATGTTATTCTTAATTCTGAATTCTGAAAATTGTCAAATGTCCATTTTAATCCTATATATGAGAATTTTTGTTTGTCTATGTAATTCAATTAAAATAATATAAAAATTATTATAATGATTAATAAATAATTAATAACAATTATTAATTATTAATAAATAATAATTGATTCTAATAATAATTATAATTTAATAATTATTCATTAATACTAATTAATATAATTGTTAATAATTAATTAACAACTAATAATTAATAATTATTATTTCATGAAAATTTCATTTATAACTAATACTAATTATTATAATAGTTAATTAAAAAATCAATAATTAATATTATGAATTAATAATTATTATTAATTAAATATTGATTATTAATTGTAGTAATCATTACAAATTAATAATTCATAATAATTACTGTATTAATAATAATTAATTAATAATTCACTTATAAATAATACCAATTATTATCATAATTAATTAATTATGAATAATTAATAATTAGTATTAATTAATTACTAATTATGATAATAACTCCTAATTTTTAATAATTACTTATAATAATCCTTATTAATTAATAATTCATTGTAATTGATCAATAGTAATTAATATTTCATAATTATTAATAATTATTGTTAATTATTATTTTTTTGTAATTCAATAAAGAAATAATATTTAAAATTTTATAATGATAAATAATTAATATTGAATAATAATTATTATAATAATGAAAAATAATTAATAATTAATAATAAATTATAATAATTATCATAAATTAATAAATAATAATAATTAATATTTCATTAATAATAAATTCATACTAACACTATTTATTATAATAATGAATTATTAATTATTAATTATTAACAATTAATAATAATATTTCTTATTAATTAATAATTAATGATAAACTTTTTGTAATTTAATAAAGAAGTAATATTTAAAATTGTTATAATGATTAATAATTAATTATTATTTCATAATAATGATTAATTATTAATTAATTAATAATAATCACTAATTTTTATTTATTATTAAATAATAATGATAAATTATTATAATAATAAGTATTAATTAATTATTAATTAGTTATTAATGAATGTTTAATTATAATAATAATTATAACTTTTAATTGCATATAAGGCCCTTGAGTTATAAGGAAGGAGAAGTGTTTTGTGTTTTGATTAGTAAACAAAAAAAAATATAAGATTCCTCTTTAATAGATAAGAGATAAGAGGAAACAAACAGCCATTTTCCTCTTAAAGTTGTGAGATTCTTCTTAAGAGGTAAGAATTAAGAGGGAACAAACAAGCCCTAAATTTATGAATTTGCCAAATTTGAGGAAATCCAAAAGTGGTAACTAATCAGCTAGTATTCATCAAAATTTGCAAGGGGGTCATTATTGATCAAAATTTGCCAAATTTTAAGTCAAAAAATGTTTTTTTTTGATAATTTAGAGAAATAAAGATAATAAAAACAAAATAATTATTTTCATGAATTGCATATGATATGATATGTATCTTAGAAAGTTCTAATAGATATGATAGTTTTAAAATTAAGAATATGTATTTCTCTAAATTATTATTTAATAATTTATTTTACAATAAATAAGATAACAACATGTTGCGTATTTACAAAAATAAAAATATTATATACAAAATTGGCTTAATCTTTAAGAAGTCAACCCATTGGCTTACATTTTTTGGTAATTTATAATTACAAAAGTAAAAAAGAATAAATTATAAAAAAATCACTAAAATTTAAAATATAATATTAGATTAAAATCACTAAAAAGGAATAAATTAAAAATTAAAAAGAATAAATTATCCAAAATTAAAAAAATAAATTAAAAGTTAACCCATTGGCTTAAAATTACTAAAAAACCACTAAAAATTAAAAAGAATAAATTATCCAAAACTTGTACATTGACTATTTATTGGTAAAGTTATTGTATGATATCTACTTGTTCTAGACACGGTACAGTAATGCATTTCTTCATATGAAATATTTCAATATGGATTTTTTATGTGCTTTTATCAAGTTCATAGTTGTTTCAAACTCAGATTTAGTGTTATTAACGTATTTGTAAGATTTGTTAGAATGTCCTTAAGGCTATGTTTGGTTGTAGTGCAATTTTGTTTGCACAAGTATAAATGCATGGGAGTGCAAATGAGAAAATGCAAATTCTCGTTTAATTTTGTTATGATTCATGCCTTAATTTACTTCATTTGTACTGTAATTAAACATAATAAACTAAAATTTGAAATAAAACTAGGTCAGAATTTACACTTGAATCATTTGCACTGTCATAGTTTTGCATCAGTGCAAGTGTATTTGCATTACAACTAATGAGGGGTAATTTGGTCCTCCAATGATATCATGACACGTGGCATTGTAGAACAGTAGAGTGGCATCTCGGCACCACGTAAGCAAACCTTAGGAGCACTTTGGACACTTTACAACCGCATCAACAATCTCGGCATCACTTCAGTAGGCAGAACTATGAACAACCAGGCAGGACCTCAGGTCGATATAAGAGGCAGCCTGCTTCCACCGATCTGACCCGACTTTGGTTAGCGACCTGCCTGACGTGCCGAGCGGCCTCCCCCTTAAGCAGGCTATTGCCTCCAAATTCCCGGGATCACGATGCAACGTCGGAAGATATGGTTATCACCTCAACCGCTTCGAGCAGGATTGGATAAACGTTACCCGCTTACACGAAGTCCACCTCCAGGCGTGAAACCACCTCCGAACCAGACGGGTTGGATATCCTGGACACGTTTCGTGAGGCTCACAGCAGCTCGCCTATATAAAGGCCTCACCTCCAACCTTACAAGGTACACGCGATTTAGCTCTCTAAGCACTCTAGCTCTCTTCCAGTAACAACCCCGTCAACAACAATGTATGTGCTAATAGAGCAGTCACAGGGAGGCAAGACCAACACGCTATGCATACCAACATCCCCTTTGTTACTATCGGGCAATTCACTGCGCCCCTGACCTTATCAGGCATCCCTATCGGGCAATTCCACTAGTCGAGCCCTCTGTGGTTCACATTGGAATTGATGGTCACCAATTCAATGAGCTGGTGTAGTTCGTCCGCGGGATTGACCTACAGATGAGAATGTGGGAAGGTCAATTTGCAGCACTAGTAGGGATGCAACCATGGTTTTCGAACCGTCGTTGACCCAGATGGTTAGACCGTTCGGCCTAGGAACCATCCAGGCAACCGATTCCGTTTTACCCCAAACCCGGTCCTTGGCCAAAAAACTATTGAATCGGTCAATGACCCGTTGACCTGTTCAACGGTTTTTGGTCATTTTTTAATTTTTTTTTAATTTTTGTTGTTAGAACGAGTCATCCGTTCAAACTAGACAGTCGAACCGTCAACTTGGAAACCGGTGGCCAAAATGGTTCCATTTCTGGGTCATTTTTTAAAACAATGGATGCAACAACAGCACCCGCAGTAGCACCAACAACACCAGCCTCCCTAAGACCCACCACCAACAAAGCAACCCATCTGTGGTGTGATCAACATGATCACGGGTGGGTCCATTGTGGCAGGATGCAGTACCTCGACAGGAAAGAAATCAATCCAGGAACTCGTGCATGAGGGTGAGAATCCGCTCAAGCATTCTCGTGTGGAGGAAGTAATTTACTTCACCGAATATGACGTTCATAGGATCTAATATCCGCATGATGACGCCCTCGTGGTCAAGTTAGTGATAAATGACTTCGAGGTAAAACGGATTTTAGTCGACTTTGGCAACTCGACGAACATCATCTTCCTGGAGGTGTTCGAGCAGATGGAGCAGGAGAGGAAGGACCTGCAACCGGCCGACATTCCCTTGGTCGACTTCAACGGAGAAGTGGTGCAGCCTCTAAGCTGTATAAGAGTGCTAGTGACAGCAGGCTTGCCACCAAATCAGGTGCACTTCAACCATAACTTCCTAATAGTCACGACTCCCTCACCCTACAATGCCATTTTGGGTCGACTAATCTTACACACTCTCAGAGCCATGGTGTCAACCTATCACCTGTCGATGAAATTCCCGACGAACTATAGAGTAGGAATGGTGCGAGGAGATTAGCTCGAGTCACGAAAGTGCTATGTGATCACGCTCAAAGGGAAAGGAAAATAGGCCATCGACATTGACTTTGTCCTAGTGCCAGTCTCAGACATTGACCCTGCAAAGACGATGCAGATCGAAGCCCGCCTCACAAATCCTCTACATTCTAAACTAGTAAGTTTTTTAATTGATAATTTAGATGCTTTTGCTTGGTCGACAACAAAAATGTCCTGCATAGACCTCTCTGTCATAACTCATAGGATGAATGTTGACCCTTTAGTCAGACCAATCTGGTAGAGGAAAAGGAACCTCGCCTAGGAGTGGTGGAGGATAGTGGATGAGGAGGTAGGGAAGCTCCTTGCAGTAGTCTTCATTAGAGAGGTCCAATATCCAAGCTGGATTGCAAATCTAGTGCTCATGAAGAAAGCTAACGGCAAATGGCACATGAGCATCGACTGCACCGACCTCAATAGACCCTACCCAAAGGATAGCTTCCCATTCCCTAGGATAGACCACCTGGTAGACGCGACTTCAAGGTTCGAGCTGTTGAGTTTCATGGATGCTTACTTTGATTACAATCAAATCCAAATAGATCTAGCCAACCAAGAAAAATCCGCCTTTGTAACTGAAACAAGTTTGTACTATTATAAAGTTATGCTCTTTGGTTTAAAAATTGTTGGATCGACCTACCAGCGCCTTGTAAACAAATTGTTTTCTAATTTAATTGAAAATAAAATAGAAGCATATGTTGATGATATGGTTGTGAAAATCCAGTTTTCAAATTCTTTAATTTCTGAACTAAATTGCGTTTTTGACATTTTAAGAAAATACAACATGAAGCTCAACCTAAACAAGTGCGTCTTCAGGGTCATGTCGGGCAAGTTCCTCATGTACATAGTAAATTGACGTAGCATCAAGGCCAACCCAGACAATATCCAGGCCATCCTAGATATGAGACCCCCTAGGTCTATTAAAGAGGTCCAAAGGCTAACAAAACCGCTCTGAACTAGTTTATGTCTAAGTTGGTTAGGCAATGCCTTCCGTTCTTCAAAGCCAAAAAAAAAGAACCAAGACTTTGACAAGCTAAAAAGGTATCTAAGTTCACCTCCCTTTTTAAGCAAATCGGAACCTAGAGACAAGCTAAAACTCTACCTCTCCGTGAGTGACAAGGCAGTCCACTCGGTCCTAATCTGCGAAGTGGGCAGAGTGCAACGACCTATCTATTATGTAAGAAAGGCCCTGCACGCCGCTAAGACTAGGTACCCCAATATCGAGAAACTGGCCTTCTCGATGGTGCTAGCAGCCCGCAAATTGTTCCCTTACTTCCAAGCCCACACCATTGTAGTCCTAATCGATCGACCTCTAAGACAAGTTCTTCAGAAGCCCAAGGTCTAGGTAAGGTTGACAAAATGGGAAATCGAGTTCATTGAGTATGACATCCGGTTTGAGTTGCGCCTAGTGATCAAGGTGCAGGTCTTGGTAGATTTCATCGTTGAGTGTACATTCAGCACACCAACCCCTGAGGTTGTAGAGCCTATGACCACCCCAAAGGCTATTACCAATGCAGCAACCGACCCGACTTGAGATGAGGAGCCCTAGATCCTCCATGTGGACGAATCTTCCAACCAGCATGGAAGTGAAGCTGGACCAATCCTCTATGAACCTACAGAAGTGAAATTGGAGTACGCTCTCCGATTCACGTTCTGAGCCTCAAACAATGAATCTAAGTACAAGGCGTTGATAGCTAGGCTATCATTAGCAAAGGAGGTTGGTGTGAAGTATCTTGTCATTTGCAACAACTCACAACTAGTGGTGAACCAAGTAAGTGAGTAGTATGAGGCCCGGGAGCTCGCTATGTCGGCATATCTGACTAAGGTTAGAGAGCTCCTACCCAGCTTCCGCTCTTGGTACATCCAGCAAGTCTCGAGGTCTGAAAACACTGAAGCCAACGCACTTTTAAAACTGGCTGGTGTGATAGGCATTACAAAGAGGACAGTTTACATTAATGACATGTCACGACGTAGCATAGAAAGTGTGGTGGAAGAGGTTGCTCCTGCTTTGGTTGCAGAAGTAAGCTGGATCGACCCACTCGTTGACTATCTACGCTATAGGACCCTACTAGAGGAACGCAACGCAACTCAAAGGGTAGAGCGGCGGTCAGCTCTCTATGTTATCACTGGTGAACAACTATATCGCAGGTCATTCACGCTCCCCAAATTGCGCTGCTTGCAACCGATAGAAGCAAACCAGGTGCTACACGTAAACCACGAAGATCTTTATAGAGGACACTTGAGGAGCAGGGCACTAGCCCAAAAAGCTCTAAGACAAGGCTACTACTGGCCCACAATGAAAGCAGACGTAGTGGAGTTAGTTCGAAAGTGTGACAAGTGTCAGCGGCATGCTAACATACCACATCAGCCCATCGCCAACCTAAGGTGCCTCACTAGCCCATGGCCATTCAAACAATGGGGATAGATATTTTCGGTCCCTTTCCACCTACAATTGGGCAGAGGAGGTTCTTGGTGGTCGCGGTAGACTGTTTTACTAAGTGGGTGGAAGCCGAGCCACTGGTATCCATCACAGCTCGCAATGTCTAGAATTTCTTCTAGAGGAACATCGTCTACAAATTCGAACTCCCCAAGGTATTGATACCGGTCAATAGGAAGTAGTTCAAAGACATCAAGTTCTAGAACTGGTGTGCCGATATGGGAATCAAGCAGAACTTTACCTCGGTGGCCCACCCCTTGGCAAATGGTCAGACCAAAGTGATGAATAGGGTGATCCTCTACAAACTGAAAGCTCGGCTTTCTTGAGCTAAGGGTTTGTGGGTGGATAAGTTGCCCAATGTTCTCTGGGCCTACTAAACTACTATCAAGATGGCGATCGGCGAGACTCCTTTCAACCTAACCTATGGGACGGAGGCTGTCATCCCAAGCGAGATCGAAGTGCCGACCTTGCGGTCTAAGATGTACGACGAGGAGGCTAACGAGGATGAACTGAGGACTAACCTCGACTTAATGGAGAAGGTCTGTGACTTAGCCTACACTCGAACTGCGGCATACCAACAACATGTAGCTTGGTACTACAATGCCCAAGTTAAGAGACACCAATTTCGAGTTGGCGACCTAGTACTCAAGAAGGTTATGGTACCTGAGCCCGGTGTGGGAAAGTTTGGTCCAAATTGAGAAGGCCCCTACAAAGTATTCAAGGCGATTGGCGAAGGCACGTACAAGCTCGAAACGTTGGAGGGGAGGCAGGTACCTCGTGCGTGGAACATTGATAACTTAAGTAGATACTACTTATAAGGAGTTCAGAAGTTTTGAGCTATGTTTGCCCGCAAGAACAAAAGTATAGACCACCCACTACGATGACCTAGTCAAGTGAACAAGGGAAAGCCAAACCGCTTTCAACTTTAAGGCCCACTATGCTGACCTAAAAGATGTCAACAGCTGGGCATGGGTGCACCTTAATAACCTTGAATCGTGTTTTAACACTAAGCCTATTTTCTAGTAACTGAAAATAGAAGACAAGAAAGAGGGACACTTTATATGCAAAAAAGCATTTCCATTAACAATGAAAAAAGTACATCATACATAGCTCAAAAAAAAAAAGAAAAGAAGAAAAGGTAGCAGATCTTTCTAAGAGATCAACGAGCTCGGAGGCTCAGCGTATAACATATACACAGGGGGTCCAAGAAAAGAGGCAAGAAGTTTAAATGTCCATAGGCTCCTCAAGGCCCACATCGTCGGCTCCATTGCTACCAGTACCAACTTTGCCATCTACACCACCCTCAATGCCCCCGCCAACCTCGTCTTCTTCCTCAGAGTCAGGGTCCTCATCAACACAGTCCATCATCTCGTTGGTGCACGCCGAACTCTTCAGCCTGGCTAGGTCGAAGTCGAGGCACACTGAGGCCACCAACATCTGGCATAGTTTAAAGCCTTGACGAAAAGCACCTATCCCAAACTCCTCTCTCTCCTTCAAAAAGTCAGGCAATGTCTTGAATTCCTCAACACCATGGATGTCGTCAAGAAGTTTGTCTTGAAGCTCGGCAAGCTCGGCCTCCTTCTCTCACAACTCGCGACCTTTGGCTTCTAGCTCGTCAGTCAACTTCTCGATGGTGCTCACTAGTTCGGCACTATAACTTTGTTCTTGGGAAATTTCGGCCTTCAAGTCATGGACAAGATGGCTAGCTCATTCCAGGTGAGATCGGTACGCCGTCACCTCCTCCTCAAGAACTTGGGCTCTGGCAACTCCTTTCTTGACTTGCCCCAACAGTGCATAAGCTTCCCTCTTACTTCGTCGGGATGCAACTCACCGAGCTCTGCGACCTCCTCTAGAAAGATGGCATCCTTGCTCTTTACTAGGGCTGTCTAGAAGTCCATGATGGTGCACTTCTCCTCGGAAGTGGCCCCAGTGTTTGAAGTAGTAGTTACCTAGACTCCAAGCTATGGAAGGGACTCCTCAAAAGTTCAGGCAACCTCAGGTTCGAGCGAGGTCCCCTCTAGCCGTTCCTCCTCGATGAGATCAACCACTAGTACAGTTTCGATTGCACTCTATCCAACGGGCTTGGAAGTTACGACCTGAGGAGCTTCCTGGGGAGTCACCTTCCTCTTCTTTCTCCTCATATCTTGGAGCAGCCTAGAAGTTGGCACACCCGACATGTTTCCTAATTGAGAAGTTCAAAGATAAGTCAAGACCTAAGAGAGAAAGAAATATGCCAGAACTTGAAATGACAACCTACCCAAAGGACTCAGCCTAACCTAGATCAATTTCTCCTCGGCCAAGAATTCACTTAGCTTTGACCTCCTATCCACTAAGAGCTACACCCTAATCTGCATCCGCTCACTCAGTGTATCCTCCCCGAAGTCCCTAGTCCCCACTCTCCAGATTGTTGAGAATGGACATCCACCATTCCAATTGAGAAAGAAATACCTCCTCTTCTAGTTCGGTACCTTGGAAGGGAAGCCATGTAGTAACTTACACCCAGGTCGACAGGACAGGCAATAGCTATACATCTCGGGAGTACTGGAGGGATTTTTCTTTATGTGGCATATGTCGGTGAAGGTCTTGATATCTAGGGGAAGCCGACGTGGTGTCTTAAGAAGACTGTTCGTATTCCGAGGAGAAATCGGTTTAGCACGTTTTTACATCCACGCGACCTAATGCTTGTGTGGCATCCGTGCGTCCCCGGTACTCTACCTTGTACCTAAGCGGGACCGATCGAACCAACCCAATCTCAAGCCATTGGTCGGACCACGATCGAGGACAAAACTCGGACCAAATCACCTCAAGTTAAGATTACTCCCTCACCGGATTAGTCATGTCGGATTCAGGAGTGGGGGGGCAATTGGTGATGGGTAATTTGGTCCTCCAATGATATCACGACACGCGGCATTGTAGAACAGTAGAGTGACATCTCGGCACCACGTAAGCAAACCCTAAGAGCACTTCGGACACTTCACAACCACATCAATGACCTCGACATCACTCCGATATGCCAAACTGTGAACAACCAAGCATGACCTCCGGTCAGCGTAAGATATATATATATATATATATATATATATATATATATAAATATATAGAACAGATATATGTTATTTATTTATAAATACATTATTTATATTGCATTTTTGTAAATTTTTTATATTAATTATTTTTTATAAAAAACATGTATATATATGATGAAAATAATTGAAAAGATGCTTATATTTTTGTTTTTCTTTTTTAAATTATTATATTTTATTTTTCTTTTAATAATTTTTTAATAAATTTAAATCGGATCAAATCAAATCCAAAAATCTGACTTCTTCATCGGATTCGAATTTGAATCTATACTTATAAAATCCAATTAAATCTTCAGATCGGATCAGATTCGGATGTACACTTGATTCGAATCTGATACGTGTTCATTTCCAAGTTTACCAAGATACACGATACAATATCTAGAACCTTGGTTTACACGACGCAACATTTTTGGGAGCTATCTGTTTCTATTTCATTTTCATGTATAATGTTGATTGTTGAATGATGGGTCTAGCTCAACTCGACTCAGCTATTATCCCAATTTTCTGGGGTCAGCAACAATAGGCTTAGCCATCAGCATTAAAAACGTGACACCCCGGGGAAACTTTTGCACCCCATTCTAGGCACCAATTTCCTGCCCAAACTACACAATTTTATGCCACCTCAAAGCTACTAACGGTGGCTCTGTCCCCGTTAACTTTAATTTTCTTTGTTTTGTTTAAACCAAAATCAGGGTAAATCAAACTATACATGATTTTCCCAAAAAAAGAGAAAAAGCTTTTGGTCTACACAATTGCTTTTAACGGTGGATGGTGAATTTACGCCTCCTTTGCATATGCAGTTGTCAAAATTTTTAAATGCTCGATGAAGTAGCCATAAATCCACCGTGAGAAAATAATTGTACCTACAATTGAATAGGAGCAAAAGTTCTCTCAATTTCCCCACTCATCTATTGTCTCCCTCTCCTCTTCCTTTGCATCTGCCTTCACCAATCTGGAGACCTATTTTCATTGATTTCAGTTTGAACTAATATATATATTAAGTCCAAGAAAATCATGTTCCATCACAATTGATTATTTTTAACCATTGGATTTAGAATTCCTGCATCTAACATAAATCCTAATTTTTCAATTTTTCAGATAGATACTGATATAACCATTTTTGGTCACGTACCATTTTTTGGGATGTATAATTTTTTTTGGCTAAGTACCTCGTGTTTGACCTGGTGGTGATGAGCTACTTGGTGGCGAACTTCCTGGGGGAGAACTGCCTGGTGGCGAACTGCCTGGTGATGCTCCCTGGTGGCGAACTGCCTAGGGGCGGACTGCCTGGTGGCGAACTGCCTGGTGGCGAACTGCCCGGCAGTGCTCCCTGGTGGCGAACTGCCTGATGGCGAACTGCCTGG
>NW_010729108.1:4461672-4474758 GCF_000365185.1 Nelumbo nucifera
GGTCGCGCGCAGGCCGCGCCAGGTCGCGCCAGGCCAGCCAGACCGGTGCCCGGGGGGGGACCAACTTGGTAAGTTGTTGCCTGGGGGCTTGCCTAATTGTCACGAGGTGCCACATGTCGCAATTTCACTAGAGGGCCAAATCTGCCCTCATCAGATACCATTTATTTGTAATGGTCGCAGATACCATCACAACTGCAATATGCACAGTCCATCTATCAACTTTCAATTAATCAAAAACTTCTCTCAATGTATCTTTCTACTAACCCCTCTAAAATTAGTTCGGTCATTACTCATTAGCAAATTTAACAAATGCATTGGATTTATAATAACTGCCAGTGATAAGAACAAATGCATTGAATTCATCTCTTACCTAAAGAATTTGCAACTGTTTTTGAACAATTGTATCTTACCCCCCACCCCCTCCAAAAAAATATATCTATATATAATAACTGCCAGTGATAAGTATAGTTAGGAATAGTGACCAACAAACGGAAACAGAAAGCAGGGTGAATGGCGAGGTCCCTGCATTAGGTGAAACCATGGTTTTTAAAAATGAATCGGTGACCGAACTGGTCAGGGGTCCCATTATCGGTTTAAACGGTCCAACCAAATGACCGGCTCATTTTGACAAAAAAATAAAATATTTTAAAGAAATTAATAAAAATTTGAAAAAACGGTCAAAACCATTCAAACAGTTAACTAGACAGTTCAGCGGTTTGCTGACCAAAATCAACGGTTTTAGGAAAAAAACGGTTTGGGGGAAAATGGAACCGGTCAGGTGACCGGTTCCTGATTTTTCCGGTCCAACCATCCAGTCCAATCTGGTTTTGAAAACCATGGGTGAAACAACAGGAGAGAGGGTGAGACTTCGAAAAGAAGAAAACGAAAAGCAAAAATGGGTTTTGCAAGGTTACCACATTTCCCCACCCAAAGTCTAATTTGTATTTTTTTAACTAAAAAACTGAAAAATAGAAAGTAGCGCCAGCTTTTTTGGGTCCATTCCTAGCTTCAACGTGGCACAAAGTTATGCACTCTGGGTAGGAATTCATGCCTAGACTAAGGATGGCAAATTTGCAGAAATTTTAAGGTATCCAACCTGTTCCAACCTTAATAGGACCCATTTATCAAAACCCTATAGGGTTTGGGATATATTTGTGTTTTGACCTAAGGGTACTGGCACCCAAACCCAATTATACTTAACGTGGATAAGCCTATCTATCTATCTTGTATCCCATTATAGGCATCTTTAGCATGGCATAACACACTATTTCTTTTTAAGAGGAGCATCACATTTTACTTAGTGATGTAAAATCGGGTGCAAGGTTCAAAGTATCTAAAAATGCAAAGAATATTGAAGATGCAGTTAAAAGAAATGTATTTGGATTTTGGATATCCTTTGGATATGGATAGATACAATGGAAAATTTAAGATACAAATGGATACATCATGAAAATTTAAATATCTATATCTATACCATGGTTTTTAAAACCGACCTGGTGACCAAACCGGTCAAGGGTCCGGTTATCGGGTCGAACAGTCCAACCGTTCGAACCAAACACTCAACCCGTTCTAACAAGAAAATAAAAAAATTCAAAAAATTCAAAAAAAAAAAAAAAAACAATCAAAACCATTCGAACGGTTCAAATGGTTAATCACCCAGTCCAACAGTTCACTGACCAAAATCAACGGTTTTGGGGGGAATCCGATTTTTGGGGAAAATGGAACCGGTGACCGATTCCTAGTTTTTCTGATCCGGTCCGATTTTGAAAACCATGATCTATACTACCTATAGAAGAGCGATTGTCCCTTCTTTATGGAATTTTCATTGGATGTTCTATTAACACACAATGGGCATAAAGAGGGCATATATGTCCTTTACTCTCATTTTAGAAATTGCCCACTTATAACTGTTGAGAAACTATCCATGTGCAAACGCACGTACATATTTACTAATATATTAAAAATATATGAATTTTATATAATCTACAGCTCTAAAATCTCTATACATAAGAAATATGTATTTTAATAGTTTATAACTTTATCTGAAGTGTAATTTCACAATAAAAAATGGAATGTATAAATCATCCGAATGACCCAAATAAACATTGATATACACATATATGCATATCTTAACAAACTAATACTCATGTAAGATGTTACAAAATTTAAAATAAACAAAGTTTAATAAATAATGGTGTTATATGTAATTGAAAAAGTACATTCACCTAAGAAGTTAGTTGTCAAGAAAAAGTCTCATTATAAAGACAAAAGCATTCAGAGTTGATTTGATTATGGGATTTATGACTAGAAACCTTGGTATTTGCAAATAAATATTTTTGTACTTTAATACGCATGGATATAACATGGTTTAATATCACTGCTAATTTAACAAGATATCATGAAGTAGCCTAGTGGTTAAAAATTTAAAATACTCATCTTTCAAATAAACCTAGATTTAAATCCTTCTAATATCTCAATTCTATATAATACTGGTTTTAAATATACTTAAATGAAATTAATTGATTTATTTATGAGATGAAGATAATTAATGAAGTGAATTAATGTTATAAGTGGCGTGTTAAATAAGGTTAGTAATGGAGTCAATTATGAAAAATGAAATGTTAATAGAGTCAATTATGATAATTTAATGGATATTAATTAAGGTAATTAAATTTCAATTTTAAATTTGAAAAATAATAACAATAATAAGATATGTCATATAATAATCAGGTGGGACGAAACGAATTTGGAAAATTAGGAGAAAAAGGTAAACAAGGGTACCTAAAGAGGTTTGGGAATAGAAAGGGCAATTTCAGGTACCATACCCATACCCATTGCCATTTCTATCCAGACTGGGCAGCCAAAGTTTTTCTGATAGACCCCAGGCTTAGCCATCAGCATTAAAAACGTGACAACCGATAGACCCCAGGTTCAGCCATCATCAAAATATCGATATGATATCAAAACATCAATTGTTCATTTCGATTGAGCAATTCAAAATTAAAAAGCATGTAGCTTGCACTAAATACAAATACCACTGTCGTATGGAAACCAAGTCGGAAATGATAGTATCTTCACCAGTATAGGTTTTACATCTGCAAAGTGCAATAGATGAACGAACAAAAACAGATCCGAAGGCTTTATTTAGGGGAAGCAACTCATTCCCAAATCTACAACCAGCAAAAAGCAACTAACTAATGAAGGTTGTGGAACAATCTACATCCAGAATGAGTCTATTAAGTATACGCTTAACTACCATAAGAAGAATGGGTTGCGAAACAATTGCAGTAGACCATACAAGAACAAAGGGCAATAAACCTCTCTTAGTCTGCTCTGGATTGGCCAGCTCGTGAGGAGAGGATGATTCCAACAATGAGTCCATAGAGGGCAAGGGCTTCAGCAAAGATAAGGATAAGAATCATCCCAACGAAGAGCTTTGGTTGCTGTGCATTTGCTCTGCAAAAATACAACCAATCAGAAGCCTGAATTTCTGATATCCATAAGATCACCAAAAATCACTAATGGAGCAACATTGGGTAATGACCATTTTATGAAACCACTCCTAAAAGGTCTTCCAACCTTGTTTAATGTGGCAACAGACAAGGAAGGCTTGGTAGCCAACTCTTATATGCTAGCTGACAACAGCAGACCTCCTTACTCTACTACAAAACCAGCATTTAAATCTACAAGCACAGGAAGCAAGAATTCAGAAGTGGAATAAGTCAGGAGTGTTCTCAGTTAAATCTTTTTACAACTTTCTAGTGGGAGAGCAAGAAGTCCCTTTTCCTAGCAAGGCCATTTGGGGAACAGCAGCTCCCTCAAAAGTCAAGTTTTTTACCTGGGTGGCAGCTTCGTAGAGATGCCTTTCCCAAGAAATGCTATTGAAGAAAGGTTTTATTTGCAATGATTTGAATTTTTGCCTTTGCAATGTGGAGGTTGAGTCTTCAAGACATCTGTTCTTACATTGCAAGTTTAGTAGAAAAGTTTGAATCACTTTTTGAAGGTCCTGAACCTGAGCTGGTGCATGCCCGCTTCAATGAAAGCTCTGCTAGAGGAATGGCACATTTCTGGGTTGACCAAGAAAGGGGAAGTGTGCGACCTCCATTCCATTGGCAATCCTGTGGACTGTTTGGAAAGAGAGGAACAATAGAATTTTTTAGCACACAGCTTCTTCTGAAGCCAAGCTCATCAATTTGGCTTTAGGGGTTACTAAAGATTGGTTGTCTATACATGATGTTTTTAAAGGAGATACTCTTGATTGTTCTTTTTTGAGGGTGGCGGGTGGCCTTTTTTTGAGGTCCTACTTGGCAGTTTCTTGTACAGCTTCTCATTGTACACAGGACTTTTTTTTTTGCTTTAAAACAACCATACTTTACCTTTTGTCAAAAAAAATTATTAAGCAAATTTTTTGAGAAGTATAGAACACTTCATGTCATGCCTCAGTGTTCACTGAAAGCTAAAATTTTTGCATTAATAATATGATACTCTAACCAGTTGATCTATAAGTCTTTTGAAGAATTGTATTTCTTTCAAAAATTAAATTTGCATATTCTTGTCTATTAATTTTTTCCTTGTTTCACTTCATTGGGGTGTGTGCCTTACTTTGCACCTTATGCCTCAATCTCTAAAAACCCTTGGACTTGGTTGTATTTTTCACTTTTAAAATGATGATTGCACAAAAAACATTTAAAGAAGACCACTATATAACCTCCTAATAGCAATTGCTTGAAACATTTCCAAGCTTTTCAAAGTGACATGCTATTACAATTGACAATTCACAAGTTTCCAATGATAGTAAATAATATGTTTCCAAAATTTTCTACATTTTTATATTTCTGTCTATAAAAAGTATTCTTATTTGTCACTCTTAATTTTGTTTAATATGATGAATATATGATATTAGAGATGTGCCCAAATGTTTTCTACATCTTTTTTTGTATTTTCTATACACATTTGTGTTTTCATCTTTCTTATTCCCTTTTTATTATTATTTAATATTTAATATTTAATTATGACATCAAAGTTGAATTGTTGACTCGCCATCAAACAGGAAAACAACTCCATTTTTGTATTGGTTTTAAATTTGTCTTTTATTTCTATCATCAATAAAAACAATTATTATTTTTTTTCAAAACGGTAACTTTCATTGATTCTTTAAGAAACTTAGTACAACTGTCACCTTCAAAAAACAAGGTGACTCCCCATCAAATTACAAACAGGCCCAAAAAAAGTTCTGCCTACTAACTCCTTGCTTTGCTAAAGTATCAATCATTGCATTGGCTGATCTCTTAGTCCATTTAAACCTGACTTCATGCTCCCTTGTTAGTTGCATAATCTCCCTTACAGGTTGTCTAAGGGACCAGGTGCCTAAGCTATTTGTTTGCATCCAACCTATTACCGGTTTCGAGTCTAAAAACAATTATTATTTGTCACACTTATTTTTCTTTGATATGGTTAATTCATATAGGATTCAATGAACAAATGAGAATTAATACCCTAAATATATGACTTAATGAGAGGGAATTGAATGAGGAGAAATGCAGTAGTTCTTTGCAAGAAGTGGTACCCCTTGTGAAAATGATCATCCAAAAGTGATTGAAGCAAAGGATTATCAAGGTCTTCTACTGGATTTACATCTTAATATTGAAAATATCAAGTTAGAAGGAGATGTGCAATTAGTAATTCCACTCCTGTTGGACTCTTCGTTAGACGTCCCTTGGTGGTTGCATACCTTGGTCGCAGATTGCAGGAGGTTACTATGTAGGTTTCGAGATCTGGTTGTCTCCCTCATTCCACGAACAAGAAACAGAGTTGCACACTTAATTTCAAACTTGCTTGTAACCTCTATCGAGTTACTACGTGGTCTAATGAACCTAATTGTATTAATTCTGTTTTGTTGGAAAATATAATGCATTGGCGCCTTCAGGAATTTCAAAAAAATTTACACTTAATGCCCTCAAAATTAGAGAGGGACCAAATTCAGGAATAGGGGTATTCTAGTCAATAATAGGATCCAATGAATATTAATGGGAGTTAATACCTTAAATATAAGACTTAATGAGAGGGATTTGAATGAAGAGAAAAGTGGTTATTCAAATTACATTTTTGTCCTTAAAATTTTTTTTTGATAACTTTTTTTTGTCATTACAATTTAGAGAGCAACCAAACTAAAACATTGTGGTATTTTAGTCAATTAAAAGTTTCACACTTTTAATAATAGTAAGTATAGATTTGTGTGCACTTGAGAGAGCGAGAGAGAGAATTACCTCATTATCTGAAACACATTGATGAAGCAAGTTAAAGTATTAGTTCAGTAATGTTTTAAAACACGGAGGCATGACGCAAGGCGTTCCACTACCTAGAGGCGTGAGGCGTAGTTCAAAACGCAAGAGGCGTAAGCCTCCCAAACACAAAGAGGCATAAGCCTCCTTAAGAGGAGGGGGTTAGGATGAAGGGGAGGAGGATGAAGAGGAAGGGGGGATCTCATTTTTTCTTTATTTTTAATAAAAATATTTTATATTAACAAGAATAAAGATGCATAACATTAGTTGAAAGGGAAGTCTTGTTGAAGCGGAGGCGAGGCAAAGCAGAACAAGACCCCCCTAACTCAAAAATAAACAAATTGGGCTGCATTGAAAAGGGGGCGGGGGTCTGGGAGGGGCTTTGCCCCCCAGCCGAAGGGGCAAGGGGCAAACCACTTTCTTTCCCCTTATCTTTTCTTCCCTTTTCTTTCCTTTTCTCTTTTTTTCTTCTCTTTCTTTTTCTTTCCCTTCCCTTTCTTTTCCATTCCCTTCCTTTCCTTTTTTTTATTTTGTCTTTTTTATATAAGATGTGCATGAGGCGTATGCCTCTTGCACCTGAAGTGTACGCCTCAGAGGTGTTAGCGCCTCTAGCATACGCCCCAGGGTGTTTTGGGAGCGCCTCGTAGGCCATCTCGCACAACATAACTTGTTTGGTTTCCGTGTTGGTCATGGAGCCTCTGTAATATTTCTTGGGCCTCAACGTTCGTGGCTATGGCTTGGTGAATGTCATCAAAAAAAACAACCCATTGCTAGGAAAGCACCATGAACAGAGAGAGAGCCAGTTTGGACCACCGGGAAAGTGCATCAACGGCTGTGTTGAAGTATCAGGTTTGTATTGGATTGTAAATTCAAACCACAATAGCTTTGTCAACCATTTTTGCTACTCTGGTGTTTGGATTGTTTGGTGAAGAAGCTCTCGAAGGCTGCGATGATCGGTGACAACAGTAAATTTCCTACTGAGAGTAAATATTGCCGCCACTTGTGCACTGCTGCAGTAATAGCATACATTTCTCGAGCATAAGTGGAGGCAGATTGGAGTCGAGGGCGAAGTCTCTCATTGTAAAAAGCAATTGGATGATGGGCTTGGGAGAGGATGGCCCCAATGGCCACAGTGGATGCATCTGTCTCGATTGTGAAAGGAATGGTGAAATCAAGAAGTGCCAGTACAGGGATTGTTTCCATAGCAGTTTTGAAAGCGATGAATGCCTCCGTTGTTGCAAGGCTCCATTGGAATTGATTGTGCTTTAGGAGATCAGTCAAAGGAGTGGCAATGGAAGCATAGCCGCGGACAAACTTGAGATAATAGCCGATGAGCCCCAAGAATCCACGAAAAGCCGTGACAAAAGAAGATTGTGACCATGAAATCATGGTGTCAATCTTCTGGGGATTAGCTTTAACACCATCAACTAAGATAAGGTGGTCCAAATATTCATTCTCAAGCTAACCAAAAGAGCACCTGGAGAATTTTGCGTAAAGTTGGTGTTGGTGAAGAACAGAGAACACCGAGTGTAAATGTTGGAGGTGATCAGTCCATGAAGCACTATAAACGAGGATATCATCGAAGAAAACCAAAACATACCTCCACAAAAATGGTCAGAACAGAGAATTCATTGTAGCCTAGAAGGTAGCAGCAGGGGTGTTGGACAACCCGAACGGCATTATGAGAAACTCATAATGACCCTCATGTGTGCGAAATGTGGTTTTGTGAATATCTAGTTCATGGACACAAATTTGAAAATATCCCGAGCGTAAATCGATCTTGGAGAAGTATTTCGCACCATGGAGCTCGTCCAAGAGTTCATCAACAACTGGAATGAGAAAACGATCCTTCACAATCACTACATTGAGAGCACGGTAGTGGACACAAAAACGCCACGATCCATCTTTCTTTTTAACAAGGAGCACCGGCGATGAGAAGGCGTTGGTGCTGTGATGAATAATCTCTGCTTGTAGCATGTCGTGAATCTGCCACTCTATCTCGTCCTTCTAGAAGTGGGGATATCGGTAGGGCCTCACATTAATGGGGGAGGGTGTTAGGTTGTAGGGTAATGTGATGTTCGATGGGGCGAAAGGGGGGTAAGTGATTGGGGGTGGCAAAAACGGTTGCAAATTGTTGAAGAAGGTGGAGAATGTCTAGGATGATGGTCTTCATGGAATTGGGGATTCCATGAAGAGTAATGGGTTCACCATTGAGGCTAAAGGACATCATCAACGCCTTATGGTCGGTGGTAATTGGCCCCAATTTTTCGAGAATCGAGCCATTGAATGCCAAGGACGGCATCAGCACCCAAGATGGAGAGGAGATGAAAGTCAACAGGGAGCGGAGTACCTTGGATGAGCAAGGTGACGGAGGGGCACGTTCCTATGCATTGTAGTTGATCGCCATTACCGACGGTCATTGAGGAGAAAGGGGAGGGGTTGACAGGAAGATGAAGAAACGAGACGACTCGGGGATGTAGGAAGTTATATGTGCTCCCTAAGTCAACAAGGACGGAAATGGGGTGGGAAACGATGAACGCAAGTAAGTGGAGGGTACAGGGTGAATCGTTACCCTGGAGGACGTGAAGTGAGATTTCAGGTGATGGTTGGGAGTTGATGTCGAGGGTAGGTGAAACTGATGAATCAAGGTCGAGGGGATCGGAATCCTCGTCAGGAAGGAGGAGCTGTGGGGTTTTGCACCTATGTCCGAGACAAAATTTTTCATCACAGATGAAGCATAGTCCTTGGGCCCGTCGTGTTTGTTGTTCAGCAAGAGTAAGGAGACGAATGTTGGGTGGTAAGTTCGAAAGTGGAGGTAGAAGGCCCAGTAGTGGTGATTTGGTAGAGGGGGGTAAAGATGAGGTAGCGGGTCGCAGGTTGGTGTTCGGAGATGGAAGGAGAGTGATGGAGGGAGGGGGAGGGAAAGATGGTTGAGGGAGCTGATTGGTTGGGGAGTGAATAACAGGGGCAATGGATAGTTTATCCTCTATTAGTTTTGTAAAAGAGAGGGCGGAGGTCCGGAGTTGATGGTGGAAGGTTTAACGGCTGCAAGCTCCCGTTGGATTTCGGGTTTGAGCCCAGAGATGAAGCAGTTAAGAATTGTTTGAGGGGATAGGCCATCGATGTGATTGCAGATGGTCTCAAAGCGGGATTGGTAATCTAAGACTAAGGAGGTTTGGGTTAGCTTGAACAAAGTGGCCTGGTGATTAACAAAGGAAGATGGCCTGAATCGTTCTTCAATTGTTGTAGTTAGATTGGTCCAATGGATAACTGTTGGTTGTTGTGCATCCATTGAAACCAGCTAAGAGCTTGACCAGTCATGAAGAAAGAGGCAATGTCGATTCGCTGCTCATTTGGGGTATGATGGAAGTTGAAATAGCACTCAGCCTAGAAGATCCAATCATGGGGTTTGGAGCCGTCGAAGTGTGAGATTTCGCAACAGAGGGAACGAATGGAGATGGGGGAGTTGGCAACAGAAGATGAGGAAGTTGACTGAGGAGGAAGAATGATGGTGGGCTTGTCAGGGCGAGGAAGGCAAAGGACCAATTCATTGAGGGTTTGACTGGATGTTGTCGAGTTTGGTATGGTGGTCTGTGTGAGAAGTACATAGTTCTTCAATGGCATCTTCTAACACTTTGTATCTGGTTTGAACATGAGTTGCGACTTGTTCGGCCGTGGAGGCAAAGCATAGAATGATAGCACCAATTGATAGGATTTCGAGAGAATTTTCCCCACTTCGAGCGCGAGGGAAGCTCCAAGAGGAAGACGAGACAGTAAGGCTGTTCACGGGTCGGGTTGGGTCGGTTTACTGATGTTTTTCCAACCGACCCTACCTGGTCGGGTTACCTGAAATTGAAACCAAAACCAACCCTATGTTAAGCAAAACCGACCTGATTGGTTTGAGTCGGTTTGGGTCGGTTTCGGCTCTACTTAGTAGTGACTTAGTTGTTGTTCAAGTGTTCATTTCTGCCTCTACATTCCCAAAGGAAACCAGCATTTCCTTAATGTTTTGTGGCCCATCCATGGATCCAGTTGTGGAGGGAGTAGAGTTTGAGAGTACTATTTGCCAACTGGTGGCCACTTACACTATAGAGATGAGAGATAATATAGTGTAATTAAGTAGGTTGTAACTACTAACTAGGAACTAAGTATTAAGTCGGTTCGGTTCGGGTCAGTTTCGGTTTTCACACATGAAAACCGAAACCAAACCGAATCATTGGTTTATGATTTTTTAAAACCCGAAACCAACCGGTGCTGAAGAAAACCCGGCCGACTCGGGTTGGGTCGGTCCGGGTTGGTCGGTTTGGTCGGGTTGGGTCTTCTTATGAACAGCCCTACGAGACAGAAATGGAAAAGGGTGAATTCTTTTCATTTCCTTTTTCATTCCTACTGTAATGATATATATAGGAAATGCTTAACAGAAAACGGTTATGCCAGAGGTACAATGATCAATATGCATAACTAACTAAAGCTGTTCCCTGAACCGTATGGGTCTGGTAATATTCCTTCGAGGTCGTTGCATCCCTTGTGTCAGAGCACGGTTATCAGGCCGCTGCTGCTCGTGTGAAGGATCACGGGTATCAGGCGAGCTCCCCCTATCAGTAACATTTCCAGTTTTCGGACAAGTTAGAAGCACTTCTTTCAACTCCCTAATAGCTTAAGGACATGTAGATATTGAGACTATTAAGAAGAACAAGCAGATTGAGAAGCAACAGAGTTTCTGTGTGGTTTTCATTTTTTTTTTTTTTGTTGATGATAGCTTTTCATTTCTATTTTTTTCTCTTCCTTCTTTTGGTGGAGGAGGGGAGGGCTCTTACTTTGGACGATGTGAATTGTATAGTCAGAATTTCTTGTACATTGCTAATCAATTAAGTGGAGGATAGTCTTTCGAAGGGAAGATGATCATGAGAAGCTATCTCAGAGGCTCAGAGCCCTCGGAGCAACACATAGACCCAGAGAGGAAGAAACAGGAAAACGTTGTTAACTATTAGGAGCAAAATGGAAAGATCATATGAGCTGTTGCTAGGGGGATTAAAATTTCAACATCTTCAACATAATTCTCCACCATAACTTCCTTGAGACTAACCATAAAAATTTGCTACAGGCACGATTTTCATGTCAAGACTGACTCAAGCTAGGAAGTACACATATATCAAATCCAAAAAGAAGAATGTTTAACCCAAAGAAAAATTAAAAAAGAAAAAGAATCGAACAGCTCATCCAGATCAAAGCTCTAAAAAAAGAAGGTAATTATAATTGTAAGTTAGAAAATTGTGGCAAGGCACATCAATCCGAACAGACTCAAAGATTAAGATCACTAATATCCAAGGCAATCGCAAAACAGAAAAAGAGACCACTTACCAATCAAAATAAAGTCGAGATCAAAAGCATTACCTGACACCAGCATCACCAACGATACCGATTGCCATTCCAGCCGAAAGCCCAGCAAGGCCACAAGCAAGGCCAGATGAAAGGTGTGCATAACCATCAAAAAGGTAATAAGACTTGGCCTTAGGGTTAATTCCAGTACTGATTATAACAGCAATAATCAATCCATAAATACCCAGAACACCAGCCATAACGACGGGAACAATTGACTTCATCACCAGCTCTGGCCTCATAACACCCATGGAGGCCACGCCAACACCACTTTTTGCCGTTCCATAAGCAGCTCCCATACCTGAATCAGCAACAAAACCCTTAGATCTACACCAAAACCCCAGAAAAATATAATTGGAACATTGGGAATCGATAGAAGCAGATAAAGAATCAAAAATTAGGGCTAAGTTTCTGCTTACATGAGAAAACTAGGGCAGCTGCAGCGCCGAGGAAGCCAAAGAACGGAGCAGTTTCATCGCCGCTGAATGTAGAAGACATTTTCGAGATTGAATCTACAGTTACAACTAGCGGATCTACGAAGTGGAGAGATTAGGAATTGCTTCTCTGATTCTCTCTCTCCTTCTCCTTCACGCGCTCCCGCGTCCTAACACTGAAGTAGATTGAAATGATCACATTTATAATTAGAGCTAATCGGGTTCCGGTCTTGGAGAAACGTTTCGACGGTGGATACTAACGCCACGTAATCACATTAATAGACTCTTAAACCTCAATTGATAACAAGGGTGGTGTGGCTGTTCCATCCACCGTAAAAAGGAGCCTTTGCTCTTTATAAAGATGAGCGAAAGTGATGAAAGGACATTTGATGATTTAAATTAAATCGGTTTTATATTATTAAATGAATTAATAATGGGCTTCTTAAGACCTCATCGTGGGCCTACTGTCCGTATTTGATTTCTTAGCCCAATAAGGATATGAAGTATGGTTATGGACCTGTTTTTTTGGTAAATTGATGAAACATCCTTGAAGTTTCTGTCCATTGCTGAAATCTCCTCTTTTATTAACGTTTTTGACAACGTTACAAGTAGACCCCTCCGTTGGAATCAATTAACATTAGTGACAGAATGACGAAATTACCCACATAGTTGACAGCGTCAGACAAAGTTTGTTGTGATACCCATTGAATAGGGGCGCAAGACTGCAAGTAGAGGTGCCCACGGTGGGCCTTTTTTCAAATCGACCGGTGGTACCGGTTTTTGGAAAATCGTAATCAAAACCGTATCGAAGTTGATCGGTTTAGTTCATCGGTTTTTTTATTTTCATAGTATTATATAATAAATATAAAATATGATATTATATTATATTATAAAAAGACTATAAATATATATAAAATATTATATTATAAATAATAAATTATATATTATATATTTAGAATATATAATACATATATATTCATTTATAATATATA
>NW_010729108.1:4474763-4531354 GCF_000365185.1 Nelumbo nucifera
ATATGTGAAAAATATAATATATATATATATATATATATATATATATATATATATATATATATATTATGTATGTATACCAGTCAGTTTAGTTAACCATCGGTTTTTTATATTGATTAACCGAAATTGGTTCAATTAACCAGAATTTTTTGTTCAATTCAGCTTTTCGGTTTTTCAGTCTTTCTTGCTCACCCCTAGGTGCAACTTGGGTGGATTAAATCCAAGCTTGAACTGAACAACCCAAATATTTACATGGGTTACACTTGGATTTTTGGTCCCTGGGTTCAAGATTCAAAGTATAATTGAGAAGATCAGATTTGACCTCAGGCTCGGTCCAGATTTGAGCGTTACGCTGTGTTTGGTTGCAGTGTAATTTTACTTATACAAATACATGGGAGTGCAAATGAAAAAAAAAATGCAAATTCTCATTTAATTTTGTTTTGAGTTTTACTTTATTCCACTTCATGTCTTAATTTAATTCATTTATACTGCAATCAAATGAAATAAACTAAAATTTGAAACAAAAGCAAACCAGAATTTACACTCCCAAAAGTAACGGAGGTAAATTGTCAGTCTTAACAGTCGTGGATATCTAAAATAATTAAGTATTATGGGTTCGACTATGATATGAGAAAAATATGATATCCCAAAAACTTTCGACCAATCAACTGGAATTCTAAATGTGATAGCCAATCAGGTGTTATTTATGAAAATTAATGGGTGGGTTTTGATTGATCAAAACTCCTTCAATACCATATCTTTTCCGCATCATAGATTTTCCCAAGTTCCGGATTCGACCATATATGATTCTATCATAGATTTGTTTTAGTTTTGGGTTAGACGAAGAAGCCTGCAGAAGGGTTTCTCTTCTTCATCTTCAGAAATCCTCAACCTAGAACATGGTTCTGTCAAAGCATTGCAACTCTAGCAACGGAACAACTGACAGAGACAAAAGCATCTGGTAAGCTCATTCCTTCTGGCGAATATGTGCATGCTTCTTTGTCCATTTCGTTAGTTTCAAAGATGGGTCACCTTTTGCTAGACCAATCTGTCTCAAATGAATATATGTAAAACAGAGGATTAGAAATTAACAATCTCCTTGCATAATTGACAGTCCTTCAAGAAATATTCATGATCGGTAGAAGGATGGGTGATGGACTCGATTGTTTTATACTTTTATTGGATTCCTTAGTTTTCTTATTCCAGATCCTGCTCCATGGCCCGACGGGAGGTGTGTTGAGCCTTTTTTTTTTTTTTTAAGAAGAGATAAAGTAAGACTCTTTATAGCATAGGCCCATGTGTTGAGCATTTGTTTTGGTAAATTACAGATTACTACTATTTAGTCCATACTTTGGGGGTAGTGGCAATTACCCCCTGAATTTTCATTTGCGACAAAGATTCTCATGTGACTGGTTAAATGTTTCTAAATCTCCACTATTTTCTAAAATAAGTGTTGAGATTCAATTTAGTGTTTTTTTTTATTTCTCTTTGTTATTAATTTAGTTGATATTTATTACATTTTGTGTTTGTTGCAATCCAGTTTTTTGTAGAAGTTTCTTGGTTTTTTTTTTTTTGTTGTTGCAATTTCCATTTTAGAGAAGTTTCTTGAGTGGGTATTTTGGTAAATTAACTTCTTCTATCACTCAACAGAGATGCTAAATAGGGGTCTTTGTCGAAACTCGGAACCTGAAAGTTCAAGGGGGCCTTTTGTCCCAAATGAAAATCCAAGGGATGTGTAATTGCCACTACCCCAAAAGTACAAGGTATTAAACTGCAATTTACTCCTTCATTACTATAATTTTAACAATTCAGATTAGCTGAAGCTGTTAGCTATATAGCAACCTGTAGAACCAATGATAATGTCTCATGCTAGCAATTCAGATTAGCTGGGACGACTGGGAGAGGTTGAATTGTTGCAGGCCCTATATATAATTTTATGACTGGTGTGGAGCCTTATTATTAGTTCTACAGCTACTGCATTCAGCTAATCCTACCTCAATTTTAGCTCCATGGGGAGGGGAAGCTATTGCTTTCCTTAGCTTTGAATCAATTTACTATTTTCGTTTGTGAAATCCAAGTGTTTCAAACTTTCAATTAATAGTCTATATTAATGTTTTAACATGTAATGGGATTTTAGGTGAACCGGAATTGGGTGGGGGCTGTCCAAGCCCATCATTCGCCCTACTGCATTCCCATTGACCAATTCCATACGAATTTGGGACTGGAGTGTTTCACAAGTGGTCCGGTTTTGTTGATGTGCCATCCACACGCTACATCAGCAATTAAATGGAATCGGGTAAGAAAATCCCATTGGGCAATTTATTTTTTCAAAAAAAAAAAAAATCAATTTTACAATAATTAGAGGGGTTTCTTGAATCATTAAATTGATGATTCTTGAATCACCTTGATAATCTTGAATCACTAAGGTGATGTGATACATGAAAATTATATATAGCTAATTTATTTTCTAAGCATATTATAATAATAAGTCAAATCACTTTAAATGCCCATCCAACTTGCATCTCTACCAAATTTGATTTTTTTTCGTGCTTTTCAAAGCCAAACACCCATGGCGATAAAGGGATAGTGGAGGCCTGAAGAGGTTTTTACACGTCAGCTGCCGTTTACAGCTTACTTCCGTTGTAGGGTAACAGAAAATATGGAAAATTTTGGGAGGGCTTCACATTACCAGTCGTCTAGTTTAAGCTTTGTCAGATGAGATCCAAAAAGCTTATAAGCATTCATTGCTTGGTAAAAATTCCAGATAGTCTAAACCTATTATTTCTTTTTAACTTTTAAGCCGCTTAGGTTCTATTTGGCATTGATGCGTTTGACTGCTCAGTTTCACACTTTCACTAATTTGCCATTATCAAAGGAAAACACACGCCATTAAATCATGTTTGGCAGGCCATTTGATTAGTATTGGATTTTCAAGAGATGGTGTTATCGGATCATAAAAATTGACATTTCTTGCATCACCGTGGTTATTTCTCAGATGTGGCACATTAAAATTTGAAAAATCTGATGGTTTTTCTTAAAATTACTAAAACGCCCAATCAACATGTATCTCCACTTACTCAGCTCTTCAGACGAGCCTTCCCAAACGGATCCTTAATGCGACTTAACACCAAAGCATAAAATGCCTGGGCGAAAATTGCTTTAAGATGCTCAACTTATAAGACCGAAGGGAGTGGGAGCATTCTAGATTTTCAACTGGAAAACGGAACTTCCGCTGTGTAATGACTAATGATCTTTCCAAACGCCATGATTGCATGGTTTTAGCTTAGGCTTTTATCTTAAAACAATATTAAGCATAAAATGGATAATTTGCTTAAGTTGAACCACTGAGTATGTTTCTTTGGCACAACTATTTACATATAAACCAGTAAAGAGATTAGTTTCAGCAATCCAAAAGTAGGGGCCTCCTGGGCCCTTCACATGCTACCTAAGTTGCCACATCACATACATGTCACGGATAAATCTGTATTGTGGCATGTATCTTGTTTGGCACTTGGAAAAGCAATCATGTGCTGGCAATGCTGACTCATAATAAGACCAGAAGGGAAAGCCTCAAGAGAAGCTTGTGGAGAACTTGTAATTTATCATTCAATATAAACCAGGCAGTTCTCTTATGAAAAGGTTACCGAAATCAACGTTCCTCGTCTCACCCCGACTCCCAAAATCACAGAAGTTAGGAAAGTCATTTTTATATAGATCGGATTAGTAGTGAGAGTAGTAGCATCAGAATGAGACCATTTTTCTACCACACTAAGGATATAAAGAGATGGCAATCAGGTAATGTATGAGACTAATAGATCACATTGCATACCTTAGTCCTGCTACATTAGCAGTTCAGCAATCTCCTTGTGAAAAACCCTGTCCTCTAAAGTTGGCAAGGGCCCAAGATCTCATAAAATAATAGTTGCAGTAATGTTGCAAAAAGGAAGATGCACAACTCAGGCTGGGGGCTCAGGGGCTCAGGGCCTTGTTTTTATCTCTTTCCAGCATCATGGGATGGAATTTCAATCTGAAAACACAAGGTGCCATTTTCAATACAAACTTAAAAGAAAAAAGTGGCTACTCATCTAGATTCAGTTGACAAGTTAGAGCCTTGGACACTGATAGATTATTCAAGCAACAGATGAACATATTGCATTTTAGCTCCTACCGTTAACAACGTAAAGTAAAATGGAATCCAGTAAGTTATACAGAGGTTAATTGCCACATGGTGATAGTCCAAGCTATAATAGCTTAAATTATACTTGCCCACCAATCAACTATGTGATGGTCATGTAATGTAGTTTACTGATAAACCAATTCATGAGCCAGGTGAAGAGCAAGTACACCAACAAATGATTTTCAAACAACCAATGGAAGTTTATTACCACACCACACCATATCTTGGATAGCCCTTACTGCTGCACAACAAAGCAATTCCGGATTGACCTGGACACAAGGGGGGGTGATGTTAATCTGTCCAAAAAATACATGCCGCTTCAGTTCATATGTTCCTTCATTTTTGCTCACTGGATCAACCAATAATATCAATAGCAAAACATGACAATGGAATGCAACAGCAGATAGGACCACAAAACATGAACTCATGACAATAATCAGAGATTTACCAGATTAATGTAGATGCACAAAGACCCTGCACCAAAGAAATTCAATAAATGCATCAGGGAGTGATGATAGAACAACACATCCATATCCAAAGAAGAGCAACAATGAGGACAAGAAACTGACAAGTAAAAGTACAAGAATGATACCCAAGTATAAGACACAACCTTCATTTCTTGCTTCATAAGTAGCCAGAATAGTGTGTGCCTTGACAAGCATTCACAAGAAAAGAAAGCAAAACCCTCAAAATGAATCACCAACTCCTGAAAATAAGTTCTAAACAGCATACTTGGCTAGGTGGTATGAAATTCATGGCAATGTAACATATCAAGCCCTTCAAGTCACTTCAACTTAAAAAAAGTATTATGAGCTTCGGAATATATTTCATAGAATTTGTTTCGTTGGTGTTGAACAAAAGTAATAAATCTAGTTACTCAAGAGGAAAGAATTTTGTCTTACATGTCAATGTGTTGAGGAACCAACTCTGAAAAGCAAGCATCTCTTGAACCAATACCATGGTCCATTTGTTTATATGAAAGTTGAGGATTGTAGTGCAGAAAATATATTCCTGAGATATTGCATCAGATAGACACGCTTCCACCTTATAAGAAATTATTCTTGCCAGTATACAGACAGTTACACAATAAAGAATTAACTTTACAGATGCAGATGCTGGTGCAGAATGTATGATTGATTGTCTATGCAAAAATAGAAGGAAAACCACTGGAAAAGCTTAAGTATTAAACTGCCTTCACATCTAGCAGCCATTAATTTATCAAAAAAAGTAACTTGGGCTCTTTAATGAGCTGAGATAGGTTAACAGGTTTTGTAAGTTTGTTAATGGGAGAAACAATCTTGATCTGTACAAAAAAATAAATTAAAAATCAATCTAGAAAAAAATGGGGTGGGGGGGAGGGAGGGGGAGGGGTTAATTTCTACTATTCATCCATATGGAATCCCTGAACAAAGAATAAGGTTCAATCTTGAACCCAAGAAAATAAAATTCCAATGGGTGAAGAACGTTGCCAGCAATGTGATGCCATATTGAAATGGAAGTAATATCAATGTTCCTCATCCAGGAGGGACAATGCAGCAGCATTTGATTTGAGGATATTTCAAATTCATAATGCAAGGAGCATATGCAAATATCACCATTGGCAGTAACCTTTCTTCTTAGAGTTTGAAACTCAGGTCAAATTTACAAGTCGCTGCCAGTCTTGAGCATTCACCAACACCAAAGGAGCCATAGTGCTGCCCGAATGCATGGATGATCCAAACAGAAGCAACTTGCTCCTGTCCTTGGCTTCTAATGCACTGTTGGATCACTGCCAGGCATTTGCACTTTGCACAAAGCACTTAAAGCAAATGGTCCATGTTTGCATCCCGAGGGCCCACCATTCCAACAAATGCCACAAATAGTGGGAGAAAATATCACAGAACCCACTTTTGTATGCCTGAAGAAAAAGAGTGCAAAGAGCCCAACTAATCTTCACGAACATCAAGATTTAACAGCTGGATTCATTGCCATATGCCTCTCAATCAACTTGTCCACAAAAGAACGAATCTGCAAGTTCAGAAGTGGAACATGTTTACAACATTCTCAATCAGGGTTATTGATAAAAAATAAAAAATAAAAAAAAAAAAATTCTCAATCAGGGCAAAATAACAAATTAGATAGAAAGAGATACCATGTAATTGTATAATACAAGTATAAAATACTACTGAGAAAGAGTACTAAAAATGAATGGTTAAATAAAAATTGGAGGAAAAATCATATAACAGATTGAGGACCAACCTTATTCTTCCGTTTAAAATCGAGAAACACAGAAACAGCCATGGCTTTCTCTGCATCTGTCGTCTGCTCCATGACCTAACAAAATCAAACCAGGAAAACAGTGAAACAATAGCCAATATAATAACCTTTGTCAAAAAGAAATCACAATAATGCCAACCACTGGAAACCAGAAGGAAATTCCTACTGATGACACAAGCAATGGATGATGCAAACAGAAAGAAAAGCTTACTTTGGTTGCACTTTTCTTCATTATTGATTTATACCCTTCCTTATCAATTTTCCTGGCTTTATACAGAGGCATGAGCAATGTTGCCACATAATCCACAATAGCTTGTTTAATACGTTCAGCTCCTCTTGGTTGGTGTTCCCCCATTACTTTGTTTCCTACAACCTTTGAAACAGATGCTTCTTTAGCCCAACTTTCATGCTTCCAAGAGAGTGGTTTTGATGATGTGTTTGAATCCTCCTCATCCCTAACATGTACAGTTGGATGGAAGAACTCAGAATCTGCTGCTGCTGCCGCTGCCTGAGATTGCCATCTCTCTATAGCATGATAGTCCTTCACCCCCCCTTCACTACCAGCAGTATCCACCCATGCTTTCATAAAGCTACTATCTATAGCTGCACTTTCACCTGAATGCTCTCTGAGATTCAATTGGTATTGGTATGGTATTTCATTTGAGTAACTTTGTCTTGTGTAGTTGTCACCTGACATTCTCGAATTTTCAAGATTCACACAAGTGGCAGAGAAATCAACCGACCAATTCCTAACCCTGCAATTCCTGGAGTCTATTTCTGATATACAATCTTGCCTTCCCAAAACACCCCCTGACCACTTCCTTCTTCTAAGATCAGAATCATCCATCTGAGCATATTGCTCCCGTCTAGCAAACTTGTGAAAGGAGGGTATCTTTGGAAGCTCCCGTAATGTACTGCACTCTGCTTCAGAAGATGCATAAGCCTGCAGGTAAAGATGAGCATCAAATAAATATAAATCCAACCACTAACAAGAAAATCAGATTAGGAAAACACAAACAAGGCAAGAGAGAACATTATTCCATTTAGAATGCATTCTTGGTAACACCTACATACTACAATTATAATATCAGAACAAGTAATAAGCATTTAGCTCTTTTTAAAAAAAAAAAAAAGTTACTAGTTTTTATCCTGATACTCCATACCAATAAATATTTTTGAAGAAACCGTGTTGTATTTCTAAAATATTAAAATTTCTGAGCCCATATACATCAAGGAGCTATACATCAAGAAATATACAAGTTAGGAATGATTTATATTACCATTTACAAAAAAGTGTTTGAAAGAAAGAAAGACAAACCTCTGCAGCTGCAAGAGCAGCAGCACGAGCTGCTTCTGCTGCAGCAAAGGCTGCAGCTTCTTCCTCAGACATTGCAATGGTGCTTTCCTCCACCTTAGAATCCAGGCTCTGTACAACTTGAGATTTTGATGAATTAACCTCAGACTTTGAGTCATCCATAATTTCTGATTTGGATGGCTTGCCATACATTTTTTTGTTGTTTGCATTGGAAGGAGAATAGCTTCCTGCAGAAGGAATTTGCACATTTCCTTTACCATCAAATGCACCATGAGTTGCACGTAAAGGTGGCTTTCCATAATTTGAAACTTTTGATGATCTGGCCTTTGATGAATCAGACACAGCAGTTTGCCTCAATAACCTCAGTCTACCATTAGAAGCCTTTTCTTTGCGGAAGACTTCAATCCACATGTTGACAAGCTGGCTTGCTATAGCACGAATATCACGGCTAGTATGCACACACACCTTCTCTTTCATGGTCCTTCCTATACCTAAACCAAACAATAAGAATCACAAAAGAAAAACCTTAATACAACATGTTAAGAAGGGATATTTGGGAAGAGATAAGATTGTCTCCCAATGACTGCTACACCTTGTCATGACTGTATCTTTTTTTTTTCAAAATTAATGAAATTCACGGTTATTGACCAGAAAAATACAGCATGTATAACATTCTTCAGTCAATATTATTGTTATTACGTCAATTTGGAAAGTAAACAGTTAATTGACAATGAATATGAAACATAAGTGAAACACAGAAAAGATAAAGATGCAAATACGTTCTTAAAGTGGGAAGAGAACAAATACAAATACGTACAGTGCAAATACAAGGTTTAGAAATACAAAATACAAGGTTTGCACTGTACACAATTGTATTTGCACCTTCCAAAACGGAGCCTAAAAAACAAGGAATTGTCGGACATCTCTGTCTCTAGTAAAACTAAGCCAACAGAAGGAAATACATACCTGAAAGACGGATAGCAAGCAGGTCAGTAGAGACAAGCATAAGCAGGCGAACACAGTGGCGCAACAGTTGAGTCCCATCCTTTCCCATTGAATCCTGTTAGAAATGGAAGAATACAATTAAACGGATCTTTACTAGAAAGTACAAAATAAGGGGGAAACCCCTGAGAGACACAATATAAGTAATTCATATTCAAGAATGCCCCATGCAGGTCTGTAACTTATGACCTTCAAGGCATAGAGACAGGAAAACAAAAAGGAAAAGATGAACAAGAATACCCAATGGTAGAACCATATTCAAAATAAAGATAAGAAAAACATTAATATCAAACATAAACAGTACCAGTATCCATGAGTTGAGTGTGCCAAGTCCTTCCTTGGTCCCAGCAAAGGACTTCAGAGCCTCAACAGGAAGTTTCAGCAATTCTTTAGCCAGGTATAAACGTCCTGCAGTAGTCTTTGCATTAGAGAACATGTCCCTCAATAATCCCTCCGTGGTCAACATAGGGGCCCCATCCAAGGAGCTTTTGTATAGGGCGTTGGAGGGCTCAACTGCATCAAGTCTCTTCAGTATGTCCCTAACTTCATTTCTTTCACTGTCCGACTGCCTCTGAGCAGCCTCCATTGCTTCCACTTCTGCAGTATAATCATTTCCAGTTCTGAATATGTCAATAATGCGTACTGCCTCCCGAAGGCCACTCATCATTGCTCCACCAACGGTGTCTGGGTGCTCCTTGCAGGTAGCTTCACCAGCAAAAAATAAACAGTTCTCAACAGATCGCCCCAAGATATCATAATCCTCCCCTGATGCCCCAACAGCAACATAGGAATAAGCACCGCGGCTGAAGGGATCCCTGTCCCAATTTGTAACAACAGATGCAACTGGATCAGGTACTGAAGCCTCTCCAAAAAGTTTACGAAGAACCATTACAGCATGGTTCACATGATCAGATGGGCACATATTTTGATCATCTAATGCTGCTTTACCAACAACAAGGGCTATAAGAACAGGAGCTCCAACTGTTTTCTTAATGTTCCAGAACATAAAGTATTGCCCCCTCCTCTCTGTTTCCTCTGCCGTTACTCCAAAATAATCCACACTGTCATCCCAGAACACTTCTGGAAATTCCAAAACTACCTTATTCAGAACTCCAAATCCCAGTCGTTGGATAGAGGAACGTTTCCAATCTGGTAGTACTGGGGAAAATTTTATGGTCTCTGCTTTTAAGCAACCCAGGGGTACCGTGATCAGAACTGCATCTCCAATAAACTCGCTACCATTTGACGTGGAAACCTTCACCTTGCTCTGATATTCATCAGCTTCTCCACAGTCCTTTATACCATACAAAATCTCCGTCACTACATGGTTCAAGTGAATATTAAGACCTTTTCCTAAAGACTCAACTACAGCACTGTACCCCCCTTTAATCATGCAGTGTGCCCCTCCAAATCCTCCATAAATATCGTCCTGATTCCAGTAAGGGAGAGAGACTGCCTTCAGCAAAGCAGCACAACCATACTCTAAATGGGCAAAGTGCCAATTCATTACTCTTCTCTCAAGAGGACTCAGGATATCCTCTTCAGGACTGGTCTTATTGGGATCTCTGTCTCCAACACCAGCTGTTCCAGCATCAGCGTGAGAATTCACATGAGTGTAGGATGCAAAGTCCTCAGCATCAGTTAGTGACTGAGACATGCGACGCCTCTTCAGGGCATATTCTAATCCATCCTCCAGCGACGTTCTCATAGCCCGTTCACCCTGATGTGCAATAAGAACTGGCATGTCATCCAGTAAGCTATTGTACTCTGCTTCAAGAGCTTCATCCAAGTCTGTGGGCACTTTCTGGCCTGTTACAATATCATAAAGAGGGCAATCACTGTTCAGCACAGTCAATTCTAGGCCTAACTGAGCACAAATCAAAGAAGATGGATCAGGTCTTCTTTCAGTTGCCACATCAGCCTCAACACCTGTAATTATGCTAGCCCCAAGATCCACAGGAACTGAAAGGGACGAATGATCTGTATAGACACGACCACCTATCCTACTCCTAGCCTCAAGCACTGTCACAGAAAAACCCTGGCGTTGTAAATGGCGAGCTGCTGTTAAACCAGCTGGTCCAGCACCAACAACAATGATTTTCTTATGGATTTCTGAGTCACATGGTTCATTATTGTTCCCCTCCACAATATTGACTGGAGCAGATTGAACCCTGTGGGAGTCCTCTATATGCTCCGGATTCAAGGTAGAATCACATTCATCTAGGATCTTGCTAGATGGAGCACCACTGCAAGCATCTAAATTGGCTGGTAGTTTTGCATCCACACAAATATTAGCCCGGTCATTATCAACCCTGAATTCTTCTGATTCTATCAGAGTGGATAATTTGGATCCTGTAATCGGCACAAGCAGCTTCTTGCCTTGAGTGGCTTCTGCAATCAGTTCTCCACCATCCAAGCAAAGATCATTCTTTGCCTCTGTGAGATTTTCAGAACTCTTAGCCTGACCTACAATGAAGGCAACTCCATCCTCTGAATCAACATCCCAGGTCCCACAATCTTCCTTGGCTTTCTTTTCCTTCATTTTATAATGAGCATTAGCAGAGGCTTCTGTTTTATCCTTTTCCAAAGCAATGCCTACATTGATATAGCCCTGTTGAAAATATGTTAATAGTTGGAATTAAGAATTTAAAATAGAAAAACTACAAAACACTCACTTCTCCCACAGAAATAACAGGTTCAACCATATGGTGGAACTGAGAAGCTAATTTGACATGAGAAAGGGACCAGACTACAGCATCAAATATTTACTAGGAAAAAATAGCAATAATTATTATTGTAACAACAATACAAACAACAGAATTAGTACTGATGAAGCTTATAAATTAAAAACTTACACTTTGGTCAAGAAACTCGTAAATCTTCCTGATAAGAGAGGCACGTGGTGTTTCACACTCAGTAGGAGCATCAGCAACTCCACAGTCTATGAGAGGCAAAATACGGGTCATGTCCTTGTTCCAAAGGCCTAAGATTAGATTCCTACATTGCAGCAGAAACCACATAAATTTACATTAATTTGCTAGTCTCCAAACCATCAAGCCAACAAAAACTTCTAAGGATAAAGATTAGATCCATCCATATTTCCTGAATATCTGCTCTTTTAATTCTCAGTACAAGATTAAGCTCAATGAAGCATAAAAACCAACAAGCATTAGAAGTCACACGCTGAATATACAGAAAAGTTGATGATTGAATGTTTACCAACTTATTGCAGCATTCAACATAAGATCTAAGCATACCCAAGTTAAACAATATAATCAGCAAAATACCAGTAAAAGAGGGGCCATTACCCAATATTAGCCCCAGTTATCTGGCATCTTGGGAGGGATAAACTGGGTATGGTCCTAAACTTTTGCTTTTTTATTTTTCACAAAGTGGTCATTCTCAGACTCAAACCCACATTTTCATGCATGACAACCTGAGATTTTACCATTACACCAAGTAATGGCCCCTAGCAAATTACCACTGCATATAATTAAAATTTCCTGGAAGCAACTACTGGAAATATGGATGATTTTTTTTTTCTTTTCAATAAGTAAATATGGATGATTATTCCCTGTGTCTAATGTGCTATTAGAGCTAATTCATCTCAAAACCAGTTAGTCACTCCTAATGATCAAAGAATTATAGGACCATACTGACTATTGTATTATGGAGACAACATGTCAAACTGCAAATGAAATAATCAGGGGAAACTTACTAAGAAACCTTCTTACCTTTTGATGAGACTATCAATATTCCACTTTTTCTATGTCACTGTTATCCAATATACTTTCAATTCCTAATCAAAATACCATGACAAAAACTTTTTCCATACCATGTATTTTCCATAACCAGTTAACATATTTGACGTAAAACCTTATATGTCTGTACATGCTAGTAGAGCATGATAATGAAAAAAGAGAAATTTTCAAGTTTGTGGAGAAGCAAAGTACTTTATGTTTCATAATTCCCTCAAACAGAGCATGATGTCATAAAGGACTAGTCACTTATTTATTCAAAATTAATAGATCAAAGGTTATCTTCTGTAGCTTCTGAAATGGCAACAAAAGTTCAATGAAGAACCTGATGAGCCCATAAAGGATAAAACCTGCGAACTTGTTAATCTTCTTCTAGATAATAGATCTTTACTGCAAATAAATCAGCAAAACTAATCATGTGACCTGGTGAAACAGTGAAAGATGTAGTAATAAATATCATGGGGCTTGGCAAGCCATCATCTCCATTAATATGCACTTTGACCATAATGAAATGTTTGCTGTTTATGTTACCATGGTTCAGTATCAACTTAAATATTCTGATTTCTGAATTGGTATGTCAAGAACTTAACATAGACTCTGACCAGCACTAGAATTCTAGAACACATACAAGTTAAAATTACTTTCCTTTAAGAAGTTCCATCCATCATCATGGATGAGATCAGCATAAGATGACATAATACAAATGAGTTAATCTGACACCTTTTTGTGTTTTACTGAATAAGGGATGAATTATACAACCCCAGAAATTCATCCAATTGAAGGTAATAAAACAGCCTGACCAAAGATACAACATTAAATGAAATTTTGCATAAATGATAAAACCATGTCATTACTAAAAATTTCAATTAGTGAATGGCATATCCCACAAATTGTTAGGTTGATATCAATAAAGAAGCAAACCTGTGAGGATTAAAGAGGTAATTTTCTTAATAAACAGAAATTGGAGGTTATATAAAAATCAAAAGCTGCAAAACAATGTAATAAACAAAACAAAGGAAATGAGTTTATGATCATAACATTCCCCACCCGAAAAATGGCCAAGGTTTCAAAGTAGTGACAACAAACCTGCATTCTAGGTATTCTTGAATTCCACCTTTGCGTTTTAAAACCTCTTTGAATTTAATTTTCTCAACTGGACCTGCTGCACGAGCCTTCAGCCCAGCTGCTACTGCTGCTGCCTTGTCTTTCATTTTAGAAGGCCTGAGTCTATCAAGAACATGATTACTTTCCAGAAAACTTTTCTCACGCATCAGAACCTCCCAATCAGCATCCCCTTCATAAGCCATATCACCATGCCTACGCTTTTTAACCTTACGCATAGACCGCAGTGTCATTGATAGTTTATTATCCTTGTTTTCAAGATCAAATGTTGTTTCTGCATCTTCTGTATAACTTTCCTCTGGATTCGTGGTTACACACAGAGAATAGTCTCCCTTGTCTTCTTCCTTAACAGAAAGTAGATCTTGGTTTTGAACAGCAGTCTCTTTTAAGGCATCACAAAATGGTTGAACTTTCTTTTCAATAGAGACCGTTAAGTCCATAATTCGATCAGAAAATGGAGAGGTTTCTTCTACTTTCTTAGGTACCAAAGCATCATGCCACCCTTCAATAGGAACCTCAGGAGCTTGATCCGAAGCATCATTGTGACTGCAAGTTTCTTCTTTCTTTGTTGAACCAAAAGCAGAAGATGATGGCCCAAGTCCAGCAAGTTCAAAATCCTTTAAAAGTCTATCAGAATATCTACCATGGTCCTCTTCATGTTTTAAGGCTTCATCCATCTTCACTGGAACAGGGCATTTTTGTGCTGGAGATACCATGTGATCCTCCAAAATTGTGCCAAAGGGCTGTACCAGCTCATCATGTATCGCAGTCTCCTTGTTCTCAAAATGACTTTGAAACTGTTTGACAGTATTCTCAGAAGGTTCAGTCAAACAATCACTATGGCAGACCACGTTGCCTTTTGATCTTTCTTCACATGTTCTGTTTAACTCTTTCATCGGTATAAGAAAAGATTCATAGGAAGGTTTTTGGATTGCAGTTAAATTACACGTTTCAAGTTCTGAAACATTAGAAGTTAATTGAGCTAATGCACCATCCAGTGCAGCAGATCTGGTTGATTTTTGGGCATCACAAGTTTCATCAAAAGCAACATTTGATTTAGGGCTCATTTCACCATGACTTGGAATAATGGTTAATGGAAGATCTTCTGGAATTTTAACAGGAAGCCTACTGGACCCATCATTAGTAATATGAACCTCTTCTGTTGAATAAGAAATTGGTGTTTCAGAAATTTCTTGCTGCAAATCTGAACACCGCTTTATCCCATGCTTGAATCCCTGCATTTCTGGTGTAACTGTGTGAATGGAAGCACAAATAGAATGGTGATCATGGCCAGTTAGCAAGTTCTCAGAAACCTCATCACAAAGTGAGTCCAAACTACAGTTCACTTGCAGCTCCTCAGGAATCCCTTTGGTCTGTCTTTCAAAATGAATATCAGGGACTGCTGGAAACTTCTCTTCCACATCCGCTACAGAACCAATATGAGACTTTTGAAGTGAGTAAATGGATACTTGATCTTCTAGGATTCTTTCTGATAACTTACTGCAGCCACCATCATTAGAAGTCACAATCTTACCTTTAACCTCTGGAACAGAAGCATGCTGCTGAACCAGGTTAGATAAAGAATTGTCTTGAATCCGTTCAGAAGATTCAAATACACAACCATTAGATTTGTGAGACACCACTGTACTCTTTTCAGCAGGTTCTGATGTCAAGCTCCCGCCATGCATCACTTCCATCCCAATATCAGGTTTTAAGTTTTCACAACCCATTTTTGAAACAGAAGCAGAATAATTAGAAGCAGATGGAACTCCCTCTAAAGTCTCAAAACTCTGGCTCAACCCATCAGGAGTAGCTGATGTGCTCCTTCTCTGTTTCCGTAAAGATGAAGAACGAAACTTTGTAATTGAACCAGGCTGTGACTTCCGAGCAAATGCAGATAGAGAAACTTCTAAATTTTCATCAGAAGAATGATTAGAAATTTCCCCAGACCTTAACACCCTCGTCTTTTTCTGTGAACAAGTCCCTTGAGATTTCCAAGCAACAGCTCCATCCAAACCACCATCAAAATCCCCAGTCTTCTTTGGAGTGGAAACAAACTTAGATCTCTTACCTGGACCTTTTGGCCTATCCTCTAAGCCCCCATCAAAAGGCACATCTAAGCCATTAACACCAGATGGCAGGATTTTCTCCACCATCTTTGCAGGTACTTTTCCCACTACCGCCCCATCCTTCAAGGGCCTATTTGAAGATCGACCTAATGGTCTTTCCACAGTAAAAGCATAATCCTTTACCTTGACTTTACCAGATCCACCATCTTTACCCGGTTTTGGACCCTTCAACTTCTTCCTAAAATTCGCTAAGGTATCATCCATCCCACCCGAATCCTCATCCTCAACTACGGAATTATCTGCCCTAGCTTTAGCCTTTTCAATCTGTACTTTTTCGACCTTGACACCATCTAATCCAGAGTTAGCTTTCTTAGGGTTCCGAAGCCTCTTCAACTTGAACAGAGACCCTATAGGTTCATCATCGTCCAAATCGGCTTGAACTTCAATCAGCTTCGATCTTCTCTTAGAACTCGACTTCTTCTCTTTTCTATCCATCTTCACATCACCTGCCCTCCTAGGTTTCAAACACAACGATTTCCCTTCTAAGCTCAACTCACCATCAATGCCCAGACCAGCATGCAACCCTTCATCCGATTCAGAACCCAAAACTTCACTTTCCATCTCTCCCTTAACCGGCCAACAACCCTCATCTTTCATATAGTTTTTGTTATTCAACCATAGAAAATCACAATTAATAACCATCAAAGGTGAACCGGATTCTCAGCATTCATCGCTCCAGGGATACATAAATCCTTAAAAAAATCAGGAAAAAAATCTTCTCAATCAATTAACTCACCACGCAAGCACTCTCGAGGGTTTCTGTTTCGCTGCAGCATACAAGAGTGAACAAACTAATAGAAAAATAAAAATGGGGAAACCCTAGAGTTTTATTCGATTGTATTGTATTAACAATTAACAACAGGGAAAGGTTAAGAAAGGCCGCACCTGTGTGCTAGAGCTCTCCCCTGGTTTCGTTAATGGATCTGCCGAAACCCGGGAGGTGCGCACGTTAGCGTACTTTTCGACTTCTAGCTAGGTTAGTCGGTCCTGAGCAATACGCTTAAAGACAAGCGTGGAAAAATGGAAATGGATAGGGCCACTGCGTATTTGCATTCCATTCGCGCGAAACGACTCATAAATAAAAGGATCATGTTTGTTTGGAAAAGGGGAATGGAGGAAAAAGACAAAATTTTTTTCTCCCGTTCCAAACTAACGTGGCTGTTTGATAAATCTAAAAATTCAGATCCGAAAAATGTTGAATTCAATTTACATTATCTCATAAAAAATAATTTTCAACCTCAAAATAATATTGAAACAATATAAATAAAAAATAATAAATTAATAAATGAAACAATTAAAATTAAAAAAATAAATAATGATTATAAAAATATTAAAATAATTAATATTTACTAATTAATAATTTACACAGATAAATTTTAAAATAATTTTTAAAATTTAATGAAATAATTAAAAATTATTACTTAATAAAAATAATTAATAATTAATAAATAACACAAGTAAATTTAATAAAAAAATATTAAAATAATTAATAAAAATATTATTATTATTCACTGAAGTACCAAACCACCACTATTGCTTGTTGTAGCGGTAGTGGCGGTGGTGGGAAGACAGAGGAGGGAGAGAGAGAGAGGGAGGGAGGGAGAGAGAGAGAGGGGGAGAGAGGGAGAGAGAGAGAGAGAGAGAGAGAAGACAGGGGGAGAGAGAGAGTTGCCGCTAGGGGGAGAGAGAGAGAAGACAGCGATGGTGGCAGTGGTGGGAATACAGATGAGAGAGAAAGAGAGAGAGCGAGCAAGCGAGAGACGACAGGGAAGGGGAGAGAGACAGAGAGGGAGAGCGAGAGAAGATGGGAGGGGAGAGAGTCACCGCTACAAGTTGCAACGGCGGTGGCAGGAATACAGGGGGCAAAGAGAGAGAGCAAGAGAGATAGAGAGAGAAAGCGAGAGCAAGAGCGAGAGCGAGAGAGAGAAAGAAAGAGAGAGAGAGAGCAAGAGCGAGAGAAGACATGGGGAGAGGAAACCGCCGCTGCAAGTTGTAGCGACGGTGGCGGGAATATGGGGGCGAAGAGAGAGAGAGAGAGAGAGAGAAGATAGGGGGAGAGAGATTGCAGCATCAGTGGCGGGAATACAGGGCGAAGAGCGAGAGCGAGCGAGAGAGAGAGACGCTGCTGCAATTTGTAGCGGTGGTGGCAAGAAGACATAGCAGAGAGAGATCGAGAGAGAGAGAGAGAAAGAGGGGGAGAGAGAGAGGTTGAATGTTTTGGTTTTTTGGGTTTGGGGTATCAAGGGTAACTCAGGTCATTTTACGAAAAATTGTAAGGATATTTTGGACATTAGGTTGGCTCTGATACACATCTGAACGCATTAAGAGCCAGCCCAAGGTTTGTGATTTTTAGATTTGAAAATTAGTTTTAGACCCAGTTTAAGAGGTACAACCAAACAAGGGGTGAGGTTTGAAAAGTAGCATTTTCAGATTCAGGCCTCTAAAAAGTGCAATCAAACCGCACCTAAGTCCAAACTCCAATGACTCTCTTTTTCTTTTTTTGTCTCCTTGAAGTAGTGTTGTTAATGGGTCGAGCTTATCCAATAGAACCGAACCGTCTAAACTGATTATATCGATGCTAGATCTAACTTTTGTTGAATTGGGATCGATTTTTGTTGTACCAAATTAAGGGTGCAAGTTGGGTTGGCTAAAATTAATAATTTACACTATTTCAAGCTCGGATTTCAGGCTGGGCCCATTGAAATTTTGATAAAATCCCAATCCAAACTCAAAAAAGTTGCACCCCTCTTCCAAACCACTATGTTATATTTGAGGTCTAAAAGAGTAAATTTAATTGATAACATATAACTTATCAAAAAAATTTAATTGATAAGGTATAAGATCATTTTGATTAAAAAACACATGTTTTAACCAACTAATGGTGGCTTAGTTGGTAGGTTCTCTGACTCGTCGGAGTAGAGACCTGGGATCAAATCTCGCTGCCACCAGGGGTTGGGGGGTTAAGGGAAAGGGGATGGCTACCCCCTGTTGTGTAGCCCCACGAAGCGAAAAAAAAACACATGTTTTATAAATTGGGGGTGCAAATGGAGTAGATCATCCAATGTAATCATATTTTTATTGGATTCGGATAACCCTTGTCATATTTTCAAATCGGATCGGATAATAGGATTTGGTTGGAATTAGATAAGATTTGGATCACATATATGCAATCCGAAAGAATCTTATCTAATCCAACCTATATATAGATACTAGTGGGGACCCGTGTGATGCACGGGATTTATTAAGCGAAAGCTAAATAATAGAAATTGCCATTTACTAAAATACCCCTTATAGTTTCATGGATTTACTAAAATTCTACCCTATGGTTAGCATTTTACTAAAACACTACTTATAATTTGCAATGGATTTAACCAATCTTCCATTACATGACAGTGGAAAATGATAGTGTTGAACTTAATGTTCATTTAAATAAATTTAGTCAAAAGAAAATAAAAATGAAAATACCATTTTTGCCCTTAATAAGACATGGCAACCTCTCTATTGGCTTTATTTGGTTAATTTTGTTTTCTGTACAAAAAAAAAAGTGTTAATGGTATTTTTGGAATAAAAAATCATGAGCCTAATGGCAAAACAAACACTTCTTAATGAAAAGTTGATTAAGTAAATAAGTTGCAAAATATATGAGATGTTTAAGTAAATATGTAAAACTATAAGGTATGTTCTAGTAAATGACCCTAATAGAAACACATTAGGGTACAATTGTTTTATATTTTCAACTTTTTAAATAATTAATAATTATTAAAATTTTATATACTACTTTTAATAATTTGTTATAATACAAAATAACAATAATTAATTTCAGTTAGGTTTATTCATCAAACTGATGAAATCGACTAATCCAATCAACTCGACTTAAGTTGGTCAATTTTCTAGTATTTTAGGTCGGCTTTGGTTCAAAAATTTCCCAATTCAACCAAGTTGGATTAGTTTCACTTTGGCTATTTGTAAACCGACCAAAATTGAATGACCTAACCATGGATATATATTAATATTTTATATTTTAAATATAATTTTAATATGAAAAAATGGGATATTTCTCATATTTCTTAGTCTAAAATGTTTTATATCATATATCTAATTTTTAAATTTATTTTTTAACAATTGCACTATAATTTTTAAAATTTAATTTAATTTTTAAGTTTAAATTTTTTTAACTGATTGACCAAACCAAAAAACCGACCCAAACCGACACAACCTGAGTGGGTCGGTATTTACAAAAGGTCAGTTGGTTTCAGCTGACCAACTCCCCAACTTGACAAAGTCAATTTGGTTGGCAGAATAGCCTACGACCAAACTGAACCAACTCATGAACAGTCATAATTTCAGCTAAATTAATAGTCCCATCTCTAATAAATAACAATAGTTTAATCTCCAATAGTTATTAAAAATTTATAGCGAAAATACACAATTTATTGAAAATATATTAATAATGAAAAAAATACAATAATTACAAAAATACAATAAGTAGTAAAAATATGTTAACTTAGTCAATAAATAGTATAATCTTAAATAATAGTTTAATCTCTAATAAATATTAATCAATAAGTTAGAACAAAAATACAATAAATTAAATTTAAAAATTTCAATAGTAGTAGTTTAATCTCCAATAATTATTAAACGTTTTCTATTAAATAAAAAACAAAATAAATTTATACATAATAATTGAAAATACATTTATCACAAAAGTAATAAATAATTACTAAAATACAACAAATATTAATTTTTGTATATATAATTATATAATAAATACAGGTTAAGAGTTTAAAATTATTATTAATAAATATTAATTTTTTTGAAAGTTATTTTCTTGAATTATTACTTGATATAAGTGAAATTAGTTATTTATAGTATTATGTAAAAATATTAAATTATTATTATTTTCAATATTATATTATAATTATTTTTCGACTTTTCAAGATATTTTTTAAATTTATTACATAATTTCTTTATTTTAAATATTTAAAATCTAGTTATGATAAATATTTTGTTATTTAAAAAATTTAGTTATTTAACTACTTAAATAATATGTAAAATATTTAAATTTTAAATATTAATTATTTATTGAATTTAATTATCCATAAAAGCATAATATATACTATTATTACATAGTTTCATTATTAATTTTGTAATATATTAAATTACTATTAGTTTCAATATTATGTTATAATTTTTTTTCTACTTTGAAGAAATCTTTTAAATTTATTACATAATTTTGTTATTTTAACTATTTAAAATCTAGTTATGATAAATATTTAGTTATTTAAATATTTATATAATCTATAAAATATTTAAAATTCTTTAATATTTGAATTTTATTTATTTAAAGCTATTACATATTATTAAATATTTGAAAAACATTTAAATTGATAGTTCGGAAAAGCATAATCTAAATTATTATAATTTTGTGATATATTTTGTAAAAATATAAAATTACTTTTTGTGTTTTTAATAAATATTTTAGTTATTATATAATTTTGTTAGAATATTTAAATAATTCTTGAATTTTTTTAATCCAAACTTTCTTTAGATATATATAGGTAAAAAGTAGGGGAGAGGATAAATAGGAATTAGAGATAATTTAGAAGATAAATAAGAATTAGAGATAATTTTGGAGAAAGTGAGGGATAGTGTGGAGGTGGGGGGGGTAGTTTAGGAGAAGAGATTATTTAGATTATTGGGAAAGTGCATCTCATTGTTTGTTTAAAAATTACATGGAATTAAAAGAATAAAAAATTCAAAAAAAGGAGAAAATTTCTAGACTTCTTTGTTTTATTTTATATATATATATATATATCTATATATATATATATATATATGTACATATAGATAGATAGATAGATAGATAGATAGATAGATAGATAGATAGATAGATAGATAGATAGATATAGACATATATTATTTATTTATAAATATCTTATATTGCACTTTTTGTATTTTTTATAAAAATACATGTTTATATTAATATATATGATAAAAATAGTTGAAAAAATACTTGTATTTTTTTGTTTTTCTTTATATGAATTGTTATGTTTTTTTCTTTTAATAATTATTAAATTTTTCAAAAATTAAATCCAATTGGATCAAATTTGGATATCTAACATCCTTAATGGATTCTGATTTTAATTGCCATTTGTGAGATCTGATCAAATATTTGGATCGGATCTAGGGTATGTACAAGGGCGGAGCTAGGATTTTTTATTAAGGGAGGCCAAAACCTAGCAAGCATGGATAGGGGGCCAAAAGGTAGTAAACATAGGAAGGGGGCAAAATCTAAGAGGGATTTAAATGGATATTATGGGGATTTTTAAGGCATAGGGGGGCAATGGCTCCCCTTTGCCACCCCACCCTGGGTATGTTTTATTATATCGGGTTCAGATATATCCCAATTCAAATATGATCTCATCTATTTGCATCCTTATTATAAACATTTAAACAACTATCATTTTTAGGGGTGAGCATGGGTTAGTTCAATTTGGTTTCATGGCAGAACCTGGAACCCACCCTATAGGGGTCGGTTCCAGGATTTTGGAACCAGAACTTACTTTGTGAAGATCGGTTCTAGCATTGGCTGTTCCAGGGCCGGTTCTAGGGCCTACCCATAAACCTGTTCTTTCTTTACTCTCCCCCTTCAAGAAAAAAAATGAAACATGTCCTTGCTTTTCAATAATGATAATATATAGTTTAAAACTTATATTATCTTTATTGATTAAATTAAGTAATTTAATATGTATAATATCATAGTATATTAATATATGGTTGAAAATTTGTCATTAAATTTTGTAAATATTACCTTTTACATTATTTATTATACACATACAAATATTAGAATGAAAACAAATGATCATATCACTTAAGTAACTCGATGGTCAAGTGAGACCATGGCTTGTGTAACCGTGAGTTCTTGGGCTCAAATCTTTAAATCCTTAAAAATATTTTGGGGTTTATTTAGAGGCAAGTTCAGTTCCAAGGCTGGTTCCACCAAGGTCAATCAAGGCTGGTTCATCGAGTTGGTTTGGGGTAAGGTAAACCCCTAGACCCTGGAATTGACCTGGGTGGGGGTGGTTCCAAGAATTTGGAACCAAACCCTACCCTGTAGCAGATCGAGTAGGGTCAGTTCGAGGATGGTTCCATTCTTCTTACATTATCAAAAATGAAGTTCCAAGTTGTGATGTCATAGGTAATTACATATAGTGAGCTTGGATCTCCTTCCTACAAATTCTTCTTACATCCCTACCTACAAACATTAAGAATATCTCCTTTGTCATTTATGGTAAGATATTTCCAATGTACAATGGTAGTGTCTTGTATGTTGGAATGTGGGAAAAGTTTGGAGTTGGATAGGAGATTTGTAGCCATTAATAATTGGTTTGTTAGGGGTTTATTTATATAACAAACTAAATAATTGGTTTTAGACTAATGCACCTTTTCCCAAACTAGACCCAACCCATTGACATAGGGCTGGCTGCCAAGGGATTGTGATAGGTAGTCCTAGTCCTGAACTGATTATTAATGAGGACAAAATCATAGACCCAGAATCCCTCCTAGTTAATAGTCAGGTCTACTAGTCCTAGATCTAATTATACTAAAAACCATATTTGTTTATTTAAAATAACTTATAATTTAAATTTTTGATAATATATTCTTAATAAAATTGATAGAAAAATACTAAATTATTTATATGTTAATAAATTAAACATTTTTAACTAATAGTATCTATCAATTTTACCATTTCAAACATAAAATACTATAAAAATATAAGAAACTATCATATATATATATATATATATATATTCCAGATCTGAATCAGTTCAAGATAGGCAAGAACCGGAACCAACCCAATTATATATATATTTTACCATTGACAACTTTACCTTGAGTTTTGTTGTTCATTAACAATTGCTAGTGAGCATTTTTTGGAAACTAACATTCTTTTTACAAGTATACTACACTAATATAATGTCGATATATTTGGCTTCATGTTCACACCTCCATACGAAAAAATTTAATCCATTTACTACCCTCACCCTCTCGCCATTTAAAATCCTCTCTAAGAATTTAGGGTCTACTTGGTTCATAGTCGGAATTAGAATTGGAATCAAAATCCTCCAGAATCGGAATCAGCATGCTTTATTCCCCTTACATGTTTGGTTCATACGGGAATCAGAATTGGAAGAAAAATCAACTGGAATGGAATCTCATTCCCAAGGAAGGGGGAGGAATGGCCATTCCTTCAAATGGGGGAATGCCATTAAACCAGGAATGGGAATCAGATTTCGGTTTCACCCAATCAAATAGTTGGTCCAACTCCAGACCCCTATTCCCATGAACCAAATGGACCCTTATGCTCTGTTTGGTTTGTGGGAAGATTTGGGTGGGATGGGATGAGAAAATGTGAAATTTTCACTTTCCATCATTTGGCTATACAAGGGAAAATAATGGGAAAATTCCTTTTTTACATGTTTGTTTTGTAGGAAAATAATTAGAGTTAATTGAATTTTTTGCAACCTTTTGTGTTTCTTCCCCCTAGTTTCCCTTCTTGTTTTAAGATTTCCATGCTTGTAGAATTCTCTCTCTCTCTCTCTCTCTCTCTCTCTCTCTATTTACACAGTCCTCTTTGCCATCTACAAAAGAAAAAAATTGGCTGCCAAAGAAGACAAAATTGCCATCTTAGAAAGAAATAGTTCTACAAGCAAATTTCCATCTACTAAGAAGACCAAAGAACTAGACAACTACATGCCAAAGCAAGTAGCCTAGTTTAGGATAAAGCAAATAGTTAAGATATAATGAGACTATCCTATATTATAATTATATTATCCAAAACTCCAAATGGCAAGTAACAACTCCTTCCCTCTCTCCCTCCTTCCCCCATTGGTCTCAGTTACTTACTCATTCTAGTAGATAACTTATTTTTGTTAGCCAAACTAGTAGCACAATTAAAGAGAGCAATTAGGCTTTCCTCATCCTTAAACTAATAATAGAAAAGTAATCACCAAAACTATAAAAGACATTCTACGTAATCTCACCCTTGATGATGTATGCAAGCCTGCAATGAGGATGAGGATGGTCTAGCTCTAAGGCTATGTTTGGATTGAAGGAAAAGGTAGGGAAACCTATACAAGGTTTGAAAAGATTTCCCTACCTTTCCCTACTTTTTCCTTCAAACCAAATAGTCTTGAAAAGTTTGGTGGAGAGTGGCGATGAGAGAGAGAGAAAGAGAGGATCTAGATCTCCTCTTCCCTTAAATAGATCTGATGGTTATGACCTTAGTGGGCCCCATATGAGTAAGAGACCCTATCTATAATGTTTTGGACCTCCATCTTCTAGCATCTTCTTATATTTCATTTTTGCCTATTTTGCCCTTAATTAATGTGCATGCACTTAGTTGCTATTTTGGAACATTATTAAATGCTATTATTTTAGAAGATTCTAACTCTTGAATTGTTTCTAAATAATCAGTTTGATCCAATTTGGTTTGACGTGGATTTATGTTAGGTCAACCGGGTTAATATACTTATATAAATCTAGCATCTCACAATGTCTAGGTAAATGAATGTTTGCAAGTGAAATTAAACCAAAAAGTTTCAAATTTTATTTTACCCATTTCGTCGATTCTCAAACTTTCAGGTAATTCTAGAGAACCAATCTAAGCCAAAAAGGAAAACCACAATTATATACAAAGCACAAAGACTGAAATCAAACTCAACTAGCATTAAGCAGTCTTAGTACTAAGCTACATAGATCCGTTTCTCAGATCCTTCAATCAAACCCTAAATACCAGCAGCCTAAGAATTAAGAGTTTCAAACTCCAACATAAGAACATACAAGTAATGTATATCCTACCCTAGGAAAAGTGAAAAGAAAATTACAATCTATAGATAAAAAATGAGAGTTTAGAAAGTTGAAAGAACTAAAAAAAATAGATAAATAGGGATCTTTTTGAGGAGGAGCATTTAAGAAATGGACTCAAAAGAGATAAAGAGATAGATATTTTCGGTTGATATAAACAAAAATATAGAAAACCCATACAGACTAAATACTTTCCAGAAAGAAAATGACCTAGAGCCTCAATCAATGTAGAATGAACAAGTAAGATGTGTTCAAGAAGAGCAAGTAACCATTAAAAAGGGAAAAAAAATATAAAATTAGAAATAAAATCAACTTGAACAAGAAGCAAACCTCCATGACACTATTTACAAGACAAAATCAATAGCCGAGAAGAAGAAAGTGAATAGAAGAAATATATGACCAAAAAAACTTAAAAAGAAAAAGAAAAAATAGAATCCCCAAAATGAATAAAAAACTAATGAATGACCCCGTATTAAGTACGAGAAAGTTCAATATATATATATGTATATATATAAATTTTGAAGAGAATTAGTTTTCAATTTTGAACTACTTGATAATGGCAGTATATAAATTCATAGTCTTCGTTACAGAAATAACAACTTTACATACAAGGTTGAATATTTTATACATGAAATGGTCTAAATAAAGCTATATTAAAAATAATAAAAGCATAGTAGATAAAAAAAGAAGAATAAATGTTATACAATGAAAGAAAATAAACATCATTTGTAGTATCCTATTTCTACTAACAAATATGATTGTGGTTTCATGAAATTATATACTTTTAGTTGCTTTAACAATGATAATAATCTTCAAATCCATTCGCAATCTGACATAACGGTTAATCCTCTGCACTTTCAAAGTTCTGATTGTTTATAATATCCTAGTTATAATAGGTGAATAATATATTAATATTCCAGTGAAATGTAAAAGTTGTGTTTCTATGTAATATCAATAACATATAAGATCTTACATTAGAATTTAATCCCACACAAATTTTTGTTCTTGGAGGAATTTTAATTGTAGTAGTTGATCCAGTAATCGAAGATTCACTTGTACTATATTTCATTTTAACACTAGTGTCAAGTATGAAAACTTTGGAAACTGTAAGGTCTGCATTTTGATATTGCAAATCAAATGACAAAATTTTGATTTGAAGTACAATAATTGATCCAATCACTCCATAAAAAATTACAGACAATAATTCATCCCCATTTTCCTATAATGAATTGGAATTATAATAAATATTATATGATATGATAATATTGAATCTAAAAAAATGAAAAAATAATACCTTAAGTGAAACATTAATCAAATGTGATACTGGATATTCAATTAAAAATTCAGCTTCTTTATTAAATACAACACCTGTGTCATCTTTCGCCTCTACCTTGATCCTCCATCTAATAAATTAAAACAAATGATTAATATTTAGAGAATACAATATTATATTTAAAAATTTAAATACTTACATTGCTTCAGGATCCGAAACATCAATATTACACTTACTGCAATGCGATGTAGAGTCTTGTAATTTTTTTGTACATTTAGTACATGCAATATAATACCAACCACATTCACGTAAAACCTTGTTTATGGATACTTTGTAAGTATAAATAATGCCCAATGACAATAAATATCATATATTAATAAATAATATAATAAATAATTATAAGTTCTAATTCATTAATGTTATTAAACATTCATGCAAACCTTATATGTGTTATTTGTCTTTAATTCAAATAAATCTAAAATGGTTTTCCTATCTTTTAAAATTCTCTCTTCTAATGGTAAAGAATAATTCTCAGCTGTATGTATTTCTCCAATTGTTGACAATGAACTTAATTCAACACTATCAAATAATTTAAAAAATTTTCAAAAAAGATAAGTTAATTTGAACAATAAATATAATAAATTTATTTTACAATATATACAAATCATACCTTGCTAAGAAATTAGTGACACATTCATTTTGCAAATTTATGTATAACTTTGTTGCACTTGTTGATGAGAGGTAACACTTATAAAAATATCTAACATTCAATATTATAATAAAAATTATAATGATAAGAAAAATAATTTTAGAGATTGAATAAATTTACCTTGAAATTTCTTTACCATTATTGAAGTAACAACTAAAATATTTGCACTTGATCTATTTTCAATTAAATCTTTCCCAATTAAACTCCTTGTCTCACCCCATAAAGAGATCTTGATATATTTTCCTCTATAATTATTTAATTCAATATTAGTAATTTTAATAACAATAGATAAGGAGTTGAATATTACCTGTTATTTTCCAAAATAATACTCTTCTGCTTCACTGTTTGTCCGTTTTGTTTACGAATAGATTTTTCACCATATATGGCATGTAATTTACCAATTACATCTACAACATTATCAGATATAAAATTAATATATAAATAAATATATACATATATATAAGTGAAAAAATGTTAAAAATTTACTAACCAGTAAGATATCTATTATCTTCATTTATGTTGATGTTATCAAAATCAATGAGATCAAATATGTATCTTAGAATTTCTGCAATTTTTTCAGTAATCGGTTCAACCGGGATAGCCCACTTAAAATATATGATAAATGCATGTTTCATAACTTTGTAAGACCCTTTACTTTGAACAACATTAAAAGTTTTGAAAAAATATAAAGAACCCTCTCACAACAATTTCTCAAATTTATAAAACAAACTCTTCCATATAATAGCATGTATTTGTTCTCCCTACAAAAGAATTAAACAAATAAAAATATATTAATCATTTTAAAGTTGATGAAAATATAGCATAATATGTATATTTACATTTTCATCAATTAATAACATGTCTAAACTCCATGGTTTATCATTATTTTTAAAATCCAGTGCCTTTCATAAGCGTGACAGTCGTACTTTAATTTTCTAAGAATCAGAATTTGATTTTATTTCATTGAGATATTGATAATCTCTTGAAGACATTGCCATTCACCTATTCATTAATTTCAGAAATTTATTAGACACAAAATATATAAAAGTATTAAGAAGTAACTATTAATAATCAATATACCTAAATACAAATTATTAAAGATTTCATGATAGACAATGTTTTGTGTATGTCCTTCTGGTTTATTGTCCTTATTTTCAATTAAAATTCTTAAACCCTCTTTTGATGTTACACAGGAAATTGTCACATATAATTGTCCATGAGTAAATACAGGTCGCAGCAAGTAAATTCGAACATAATTCAAAGTTTGTCCTTGACTTTTATTGATTGTCATTGCAAAACAAACCTTCATAAGAAATTGCCTTCATTTAAGAAGAAATGGCCAATTTGAATAAGTTGGCGTCATCACTATCCTTGGAATGAAAACATTTTTATCCACATTATTTCCTGTTATTATTTCAGCTTCAATTACTTTTCTTGCTAATTAAGTAACAATCAACCTTGTTCCATTGCATAACCCATCACTTTGGTTTAGATTTTGCAAAAGAATGATTGAAATTTCAACTTTTAACTTCAGTTCATGATTTGGAATTCTAGAAAACTTCAATGTATTTAAGAATTTCGTGGGGAATAAAATATCTTGATTCTCAATTGATTCAGAGAAAAGACTTATTGCGTCTGCACTTAAATATGTAGATATATCACCATGTATAGGCAAATGTGCGACCTCAAATCCGAAAGCAAGGCAAGTTGGCGTGAGAAAAATGAGGCATGGGGCCCTTCTATTTGTAGCCATTGATCCCACAAACCGACAGCTCAGAACAAGGCTTATCCGACGGTTCATAATCAAACTGACCGCACGTCTTTTAAAACTGAAATATGACTGGCTGCATGTCTTCCATGATTAAGGTAATGCTGACTGCACGTCTTCCGAAACTGAGAGCCGTTTTGGCGTGCTCTTTGGCACTTGAGAAGTCCAGAAATCGCCGGACATCTATGTATGTATTTAATGCGATCAGTCAATCCAGTTTGAATTTCGGGTCAAATCCACCCGTCACCTCATGAACTCCCCGCACAAAGAGTGAGACCCTTAGCCCGAGAAGTGGGGGGCAATTGATGGAGGGTGATTTGACCCAACCTCCTAAGAAGGCGACATAGGGACATGACTCGACATAAGTAACAACTCAGCGTGATAGCTTGGCTACAACTGAGTAACGAGCTCGTTAAAGTCCTCGCAGGTCAGCTCGCTATAGCGTGAGCTCAAGGATCCCAGTATGCTGAAAGGGAACACTCCAAGCTAAGTCTATCCCAGCTCACAAGTTGGGGTAATCAGCTTTCTCCAATACTTAGGCAAGAGGACCGCCTCAAAGGCAATCTCAGGCGAAATCACCTCGGAATACCTCCAGGAGCTCGCTACAAGATAGCTCGCTATGGGATAGCTCGCTACAAGGCAGCTCGCTATTGAGCGAAGTGACGTTTTCAGGAAGCTTCTTATCTGACAAGACCGTACCCGTCAGACTGCGCCACGTCTCTTGACTAACGGCGCAGTCCCTGCCAGCCTAGCGGACTGCACCCACGTCTCTCGACAGGTGGCAGCGTGCCTGTCCTTTCCGGGTCGTGTCTCTCATTTGATTGGGCAGTACTCTACAACGGTTACCTGCGCAACCCTAGCAAATAATGGCTGCAACAGAGGGCCAGTGGCGGTTACACCCGATTTGACAAGAACATTTGTATTTAATGGCCCTGATTTCCAAGGGGCGGAGGTAATTGAACTGATTTAGCCGTATCTGCACTCTTAGCTCTCTTTGCATTTCTTACAACTTTCTCAGAGTTCTAACTTAAGCATCGGATTATTCCCACCGGGTGAGCTCCCCGGGAATCCTTCACCTTCCTCTTCTCAGGTACCGTCCATCGCCAGCTAGGAGCCAAACGTCCGCTAGCTAGGAGTGCTTGAATCGCGCTACATCAATTTCCATGCACAAAAAATAATCCTCCAGAATTTGTATGGATTGTTTATAAGATATCTTCAAATACAATTTTTTGTTCCACATTCAATGAATATGTATGCAATCCTTGAGAAATTACATCGTAATTCATTTCATCTCGAATTAGTCTATTTTCAACCCAAGTTTGGAATGACATATCTGGAAATGGAAGTGTTAGAAAATCTCTAAGAGAACTATTACACTTGTTTAATATTTTTTCAATTTCATGTAATGCATAGTTCCTTAATTGCTCATTTAACAAATTAATTGAATTGTCTTTTAATATTATTTTTTGATGATATAATATATTATTCGAAAGCAATTCCCAATGCTTATTCCATAACTCGTTAGGGTTTAAAATCTTACAAAATAAAAAAATTGTAACAAATATTTCTCGTAATTTTTGAATAGTAGAATACAACCTGGCTTATTCAATAGCTTCATGCCACTCATAATCATCATCTAACAATCTAAGAGCTGAACATGCTAACTTAAAGGTAGGGTAGATGATCCCATTCACTGTTTTGATTTCCTCAAAACTCCTAGGACCTTTTATAATATTTAAAAGCATTCTAAGATAAAATCGTTTACTTGAAGTTAGGTGTACATAGTAGATTCTCCCAATTGATTTACTTGAATTTCTTTTGTTCCAAATTTTGTTTTGTTGATTCCACACCCACTTTGTAGGAAAATCAGCATATATAAACTCCCTTCCATCATCATATATACTATTTGCATACATCCATTGAGTAAACTTAGTATGCTCCAAATCGAACATGTTCAAAACCGTGACTAAATTGTCATTATCCTTAAAGGTAATAGTTTGCTCATTAAGGAGATGAAGTGATAGTCTTTCAACACTTACGAATCGGAATTGAATATTAAACATAAATATTCTCCAAAAGGCTTCCGACGATGAAATATAGCAGCAATGCAAATAAGTTTTGATCTCATCAACTTCTCTTACCTCACGAATTTCACAGTGATTATCTTCTGCATCTTTCTCAATAACAACAGTGACCTTATCTTGTCCCTTATTAATGTACTTAAATAAGTACTTAATAGATCTTGAACGATTTTATAATTCAACATTGATATGTACTTGAAACCGATAAAGTAAATCAATAATGTATGGAATAATCCATCGGTTATCCAAAATATGGCCATTCTTCATTGCAATACGTTCATTATTTATTCTCCTATATATAGGATAACCATTTTCATCAAATGTTTGTCATTACAAAATTCTTTAGGATAATGTTTAGAGCATTTTTCATTAATCATGCAAGGAGTATTTGGGTTTAATTCTCCACATAGACCATGAACCATATACTAAACCATTATTTCATATGCCTCAGGATCTTTATCCTTATTTGGAAGCTCAGCTGAAATAATTCTATCAACTTCCGTTGGTATTGAAAGTTTATCATCTTGGTGCAAGAATAACAAAATATGTGCATGTGGGAGCCCACATTTTTTAAATTCAATGGTATAAATTGCTATGAAAATAAGAAATAAATTAAAATATTATACTTACTAAAATTATATGATTTAAATATATATGAATAGAATTACCAAATAATTATAATACCTACAATGACTCTTCCCAAACGTATGAAATTCTTCTTCTCCCAGCATTTGGTCCAATTTTATCTTGAAGACAAGAGCAATAATATTTGGTCTTTCTTCTATTTTTTGCCCAGGTATGATTTATACAAATCTCTTTATTTCATTCCATTTTGGATTACATGTAAATGTAAGAAAGAGATTAAGCAGTTTAACCCCATCTATAGATGGCCATTGCATCCTAATAATTTTGAACCATATATCTTGGGCCTCTAGTGAAAGATGATGGCAATACAATGCATTGTCCTACAAATGATGCATTAGTGTCTCCTGCGGTAACTACATTCCTTATACCCTTATAAAGTTCTGCTTAAATATTTGACTGGTTATTCCTGAAATAAGTCAATCTGTTCTCTTCTATATATGACTGTGCATCAACAACAAATTGATAGAACAAACGCCCACCTCGGATTAATGTCATTCAAAATATCTTTGTTGCAATATAAATGCATAATATTCATGCATACTCATATTCATCCAAGTTGTTAACAACAAATCTACTCTAAATCCATCATCTGCATATGAAAATAATAATGGATACTGCATTGCCATAAAACTTGGATGCAATTCATTAATTCTCCTGAGACCACAGGATCTTTGTTCAATAATAACATCCCAGTGTGCATCATATTCATCTTCATTTCCATATATAATTGTTGCAATCTCAGATGCAGTAGGTGAGTTGTATTGCTGGTCATCTTTTCGACGATTACCAATGAGTCTTAATCGAATTGGAATAAGATTTTCTTCATTAAATCTATCTCGCGCCATTCTAAATACCTTTGAAAGGGCATTATGTTTATCTAACATATTTAGTAACTCTTCAACAATTTCTCTATCCAACTCATTGGAACCCACATTATCATTTACTACATTTATCCTATTTGATACCTCATTGGATGTATCATATACGTAGAGTTGTGCAAATTTGGGTCATTTTCCATGCAATGGTAATAAAGATCCAATCTTGTAGTGGTTATGCCCATTTAAACGAAATGCATAAGGACCCCTGCCATCATTGATTTTATTATCAGTTTTTCCTCCTATAGAAGTAAAGGCAAATAAGGAATTATAAACTCTAATGTTCTCTTTAAATTTTTTTGATCTGCTTCATCTTTCACAATCTAATAATTCTTTAAAAAATCTTAAAGTTTCTTGTAAATATGGCAGTTTAATTCTTCCAACTTGGTAACAAATTGAAAACTTGGGAGTCGAAGTTCTACTGGCATTTTTATTTTTTTTTTCATACCAGACAATTGCTCCACAGTAAGTACACACTTCAATAGGAGGTCCAAAATCCCAAATTTCTCTTATATTTCCTATAAAGTAAAATTCAAATATTTTAGATGGACATCAAAACTATTAAAATGGGCTATATATCTAATTTTTGTAAAATACTTACTGTGTTGAGTGCCATCAATGACATTTTCCTCTTCATCATCAGGCATATCGTATAAAGTTAAATGAGCATATCCTCTTTCTTCTACATCATCTATCGTTTCATCTAAAGACAAATGCTCATTTCTCCTATTATCATCTCCTGCATATCTTAATCAATTAGTAATTAATTTATTAAAAGTAGTTATATTAAATACATTGTAAATAATATTTATGTACCATATGCATTGTCCTCTAAAATTTGGTTTGCTTCCTTTCTATGTTCAGTAAATATAAAGTTCCTGTGATTTTGAGAATTCCTATCTTGTTCTTGTAAAATTATCGAAAAATACTTCATTAGTTGCAATTCTATAAATAAAAAAGTATAGTAATATTTAACATGAACAGTCAAACTATGTACCAATAATGTTACGATTAGGAATAGATAATCTACGACTGGAAGTAGTAGAAGCATCAAAATATTTTCTTCTATTTCTACGTTGGATCAAAATAAATCTTCTTAATTTTTGAGCCTCCTTGGCCTGTTATCTTTCATTTAAATCCATATCAACTGTACATGAAAATAACATATGAATAATGTATATACCTATTTGCATCTAAATAATATAAAATAACTGGTAGGTCAAATAATTAACAATCAATAAAACCAAAATCAAGATATTACACTAATTAAATAAATAGGTAAGGATGACGTACCTGAAAATGAATTTTATATAATTTGGTAGTGCTATATCAATCGAAATATCTGCATAAAAAATAATAAATACTTGTTTCATTAATGTATATATAAATTGTTATAATAACACACAAATAAGTTGAATCAATAAAGTAGTGTTGATAAATATGTAGTGTATATCTAAATATGAAATCATAATAAATTATATGTTTTAAACATATTTCGTTTCGAATATTAAGGTTATTTTTTGTATTTTGAATACATTAAAAATGCATTCGTAGTGAAATAATAGAAGTATTAGTAAAAGTAAGATAAATAATTGTTACTATGTTAATAATATACAATTATAATTAATATAAGTAATTATGGCTACTGAAATTGAATTAATTTTATAAAGAAATGTGGTAGTATAATTAGTATAAGTATTTATTTGATTATATTAATTTTGTAATGAATATAAGTAATCATAAAAATAATAGTAATATCAATAATCCTACTAATAATTATTAATGATATATGAAAACTATTTGTAAGTAAAAAAATATTAATTTATGTATTTGTTAGTTTTATTAATATTAAATAGTGGTGCTTATATACTATTGATATCTTATAAGTAATAACTTTTCTCAGTAAAAAATAGTTATTCGTTAAATAGTAAATTATAATTAATTATATTTTCCATAAAGTATTCATTATTAGAATATTAAGATTATTTAATTTATATAAATATTTAAAAAATGTATTCGTAGTGAGATAATATAAGTATTAGTAAAATTACTATAATAATTGTTAATATGTTCATAATATTTATTTTTAATTAATATAAGTGATTATGGTTATCGAAAAAGAATTAATTTTTATAATTTTATTTTAAAATTTAAATTAATTAATATAATTCATAAATTATGTATAGTAATTTATTAATTAATGACTAATAATAAAATTATAGTAGTAATAGCAATAATGCTAGTCATAAATGTTTATGATTTATTAGAACCTATTAATTGCTAAAAAATTACTAATAATATCAACATTAATGTCAATATTAGAATAATAAATTTAATTTTACTTCAATAAATTTTCCAATGAAAAGTTATCAATAATTTTTAAGTTTTGAAATTTATATTTATTAACATTTTAATTAATTATTAATTTTCCAGTAATAATTTACCAAAATAACTGAAAATATTTATAAATACTTGTTGTTAAACAATTAATGCTCATATCAAAATTACTATAAAAGTAAAGAAATTAAATTTATATCTATTGAAATAATTACTGCTATTTAAATAATTAATTTAGCACACATTCTGAAATTAAATAACTGAAGTCAGTAATGTTCAACAACTATTTTCAATTAATTAAATATAACTATTTATAAAGTTATATAATTGGTGAATATAACATTAAAACTGGGTTTGATTGAAAATGAATTGAATTAAGTATGAATATTAAATAATTATTATTAACAATGTTATTAATTATCATTAATTATTTAAACAGGGTTTAGTTCAATACCTAACCGATTTAATTAATGTTAATTATTATTAATTAATGTAAATCATTAATACATTGTATATTGGTTTAAATGCATTAAACCTGGGTCTCTTGGAAACTGTGTCGGTTTACATACATATAACCAGTTAAACCAAACCTATTAGATAATAAGTAAAATCTGGAATCATATTATGTTTAGACTCGTCCCACCTTATCCATATTGCATCAGATTTTTAACCCGACTATTAACTCAACAGACGATGACAACAAACGTACAGAGGTCGTTGAGAGGTAAAAGAAAGGTGGCTTATCACCCATTTAAAAAAATATGTGTTAAATATTCAAAGTAATAGAAGAGAATGTGAATGGAAGAAGGAAAAATACAAAAAAGTAGTTCGGTTGTGTGCTCAACTGGTAGTGAATACAATTGATCAACGTTTAATGGAAGCCATTATACTTAGTGATGCAAGCAATTAACTTCGTATTCAACATAATATGAAACATGAAACAACTAAAAAAATTATAGCATATAAATATACTAATCGGATTGAATTAATGTTTATCTGAAGTTGCAGTTTGAGGAATCCAATTAAATGTCTGTTTTCTCTAAAGTACCAATTTTCATGCAGATTGAACTCAATGCAGAAGTGCACAATGCCAGTTCGAATGATAATATTGAAACCTGACCCAGTAACCCATTAGCCTTAATTCTAACTCCATAAATAACTTGGCAACAAAAAGTATTATTCAATAATTTCGATATGGTATTCTTATAAATTGTATTAGAAACAATATCAAATACGTAAAATTATTTGAAAATAAAAACATGGTACTAATCAATAGGATCAAGAAACATGGTTCTATTCAGTAATAGGAACATTTACAGTTTCCAAAAAAAAAAAAAATAAAAAGAATATCAACAATCAATATTTACAAAATTGCCTATAGAATAAGAAGGATATTTATACATTTCATTTTGCGTTATTACGGGGCATGTTTTAACTTAATCTCCTAGAGGGATGGCACATTAACTGATTACACACTTCAAGTGCCCATTCATCATTTAGTATTCTAGCTCTTGTTTTGCATAACTATCTGTCTCTACCATCTCTTCCATTGTCACAATAACCAACATGTCTTCCATTACATAGACTTGGGAAGAGAAAAAGTGTGGCAGTCCTCCTAATACCTTGCAAAATGCGTTGTTCTTCAGTCAGTTCAACTTCGTAAGCAGCTTGAAAGAATGTTTGTATTTCTTTTTTCTTATACTTCTCTTATATAGATCGTGCTATTGGCTTCCATTCATCAAGTAAAGATTTCAAAAGTATTTGGATCCTCCTTTCATTGGGGAGATATATATTATTACAATTTAATTGTTGACACATGTCACTAACAACTCCTATATGCTCCATCATGTTGTGTTCTAGCTTCATCTTATAGTTTTCAACCTCATCAAGGATACACATGGCCACTACAAATGAAAAATTAATAACCAATGAGTGTAAATATTATAGTTTAAATTAAAAATTAATGAAGATATCATAATAATATATAAAATAAATAAAGTAAATAAACATTTAGCTAAGTGGTTATTAAGGAGAGTTAAATAAAAGTGCACCAATCTAACCTCAATAAGGGAAGTGTGTTTATCAATTATAAAGTTATATAAATTTTCAATTAATTATTATTAAAATATTATTAATATGGTAATAATTATAAAATCAGGAATAAATATAAAATTGCAATCATAATAGTAATAGTAAATGTAATAATCCGGTTCAAAGAAACCCAATCCAATTAATTAAAGTCAATTAGAATACTCATAGATTTTGAGTTCATTCATGTAGTGGTAATTTGAATATATTTTTTATTCCAAGTCTTTATTGAGTAATATAGATTAATAATTACAGAATCAATAATATTATGTGTGTATTGATTTTGAAATAAGTAATATTAAATTATTATTATTATTTATTTAATTTAATTTGTATTTTTATTATATCATAATTAATTTGTTATAATTACGACATGTAGTTAATTCCTGAAATAGTATTTGCTTTTATAATTCTTTTAGTTTAACAATAATGAATAATTGAAAATTTATAATTTAACTTTCATTAAATGAAATATTTGTTGGAGAATAATAATAGTATTAATTATAATTACTTATAATAATAATAATAATAATATAAATAAGTAACACTAATTATATATTTGTAAAATAAATATAAAATGATTATGTCCCAGTTAATAATTAACATTATTAAAATACTTGTTAATTATCATTAACTAATTAACATTCATAAGTAATAATTATCATTGTTATAATTAAGGAATTAATTATTAGTAAGTAATTATAATCAATAATTATTTTTTTATCAGAAATAATTATTATTAAAAATAATTAATAATAAATAGTGATAATAATAATTTAATTATATTAATTAATATAAACATTAAATATAATTATTGATAATAATAATAATAATATAATTAATTATACAAATTAATGGAACAAAGGTTTAACGAAAGGTTATAAAAATTAATTACATTAATAAATATAAATTAATTGATGGTAATTTAATTTAATGCAATGCTAATGAAAAGATCCGGACAAAGAAGCTCAATATATCCCACCTACGCTCAGGTTCTATTTTCTACCTTCATCATCTAGAGCCAGATTACTATTTAAGTAATTAGGTTTAATGTGGAGGGGATAGTGCTTGCAAGATGCTAATTCCTGAACTTGCAAGATGTCAATGGGTGAGATGAAGATCGGATGGCAAGGGGGATAGTGCTTTTGGGAGATGATGATGCCCAAGGATCTGATGGTAGAAGCTTATGGCAGTATATTTGGAGGGCCTATTTTTGCCAATATTGAAAAGACTTTGTTGGACTGATGCAGCACATGCATTGGGTGCCAACAAAATGATCCAGACATGGTCAAGAGAGAATGGAATTTTTAAGCACTCAACCACCCACCACATCATGACTCATGGATGGAATCATGATTCGAGTTGAGAAAGCTTGGTCAAGGTTTTTTTGTTGATTTTTAACCCAAATGGCCAAATCCTCTGTTTAATTTACAGGCCGGCACCTGAAATGAAAAAATAAAACAAAGTGGGGTACTCTGTGGGGTCCATTTGGAAAAAAAAAATGATGAATATTGTTTTGACATTTTGTGAGAGGAAGATAAAGACTTGGAATTTACTGTTTCGTCTCCTTCAATATGGCTGGTGTCTTGAGCAAAGTCATGGTCCTGGTGGAAAAATGCACAAGCATCACAAAAAGAACTAAAATGGAAATTTGGTCCAAACATTCTTCAATGGAAATGAATCGGGTTTTTTTTTGTCACCTAGGAGAACCAATGGGTTTGGGCTAAGGCTGCAACTTGGGCCGGTTTGGCCCGAACCCAATCCTAAACCAACCCAAAAAAATTGGGTTGGGTTGATGTAAGGGTTAGGATTAGGGTTGAAATTCATGAACCCGACTTTACTTCTGGTTAGGTAAGGGTTAACCCCTTAGCCAATCCGAACCCGACTTTATAGTACATATCATATATAAATATATGTTATATGTAATATATAACATACGTTGAATCGTTTAGATGCATGATATTTGCATAGCCCCACCACATAGTATCATGTATTTCTTTTAAGATAATCACTTCACTTAATCCTAATCAGAAAGACTAAAACCTTAATAACATTATTTTATTTTTTTTGAAAATTTTATTCTTCATCTCCTCTATGCTGTTTGCCACCCAAGAAAGATTTATCGTAAGCCATAACTCATAAATCATAATAAACTATAGTCATTTCTAACACTTGTTTTTCTGAATTTTGTACTAAAAGAACAAAAAAAAAAATATCAACAAACAAATACTAATGAAACATAGGATTAATATATGTAGTGAAAGTTTAGTTAAGATCTAAAATCAAGAAATTCTATTAGGATTTAAGGGATGGGAAAAAGGTTGGGTTGGGCCCAACCCAACCAACCCAACCTGAAAATGACTTCGGGTTGGGTTGGGTTGGAGGAATTTAGTTAGGGTTAGGGTTAGGGTTGGGTTGGCCGGGTTGAAGGTCAAGTTGGGTTAGGATTAGGATTGGGATTTGGGGTATAAAACTTAGGGTTGGGCTAGGGTTGACCTCAACCCGACCTAGCCCGGCCCGACTTGCAGCCCTATTCTGGCCATATTCATCCGGGTCAATTGAGTCCTTTTCCATTTGGAGGTCCCTTGAAGAGGAATCCATTACACCTTTTCATTATTTGATTAAGAAATACGAAAATAGATTAAAAAACAATAAATGGATTTTTTATCCTTTTCCCCTATTTTGTTCAATATTCACCATTGATTTTGGTAAATTACTCATTTGGTTCATGGCAGTAAGAGTCTAGGATTGGAATCGAAACAACTCATTCCAATTCCAATTCTTTGGTTGGGTACAATTGGAATCCAACTCCCATAGGCTCCTCCCTTGGGAATGAGACTTCCTTGTAGCTGATTCTGATTTATTCAACCAGTAATCAAGTACATTGTTTGGTTGTGATGATTACATGATCAATACAATGTGGAGTATCTATCCAAGTATACACATTCCTTCTAATTGCACCAATTTTGGCTAGAGGACAGCAGCAGACCAAACATAACAATCCTGAAGTGGCTATGTAAGGTCTAGTCTTGATAATTAAAAGTTTAATTAATTCATATCAATTATCTTGAATTTATTATCAGCCTGAATTAATAAGTTGCATTATTTTTAGTAATTAATTATTATTTTCATTAATTTTTGTTAGCAAGTTCTTAATTTGTTGTAATTCATTTTTTAATTAATAGTAATAAGGTATTTTTAATTAATATAGTTTATAATTAATGAATAATTTAAAGTTTTAATAATGATCATTATTAAAATATTTATTAATTATCTTGAATTTATTATCGGTCAGAATTAATAATTTCATTATTTTCAGTAAATAATTAGTAGAAAATAGTTACCATTAATATATAAGTAAGATATTATAAAATATAAAATCAGTAATAATAATAATAATATTACAATCACAATAATAATAGTAGTAATAATTATGATACTATTATAATTATTATTATTTGTTAAATAATGAAATAATAATTAATTAATATTATCAATAAATATTGATTTCATTACTTTAGATATATTAGATATATAATTATTCAGTATCATAATTAATAATATTATTATTAATGAAAATAAGTATAAAATGTAAATATGTAATAATCATTACTTATTAAATGTTTATATATATTGAAATTTTGGTTAATGAAATTACCGTTGATTAATTCAAATTAACACTAATTAATTAAGTACATTAATTTCTGAATATGTTATTATTTGAAAATAATAATTATTCATTGCAATAAATAAAATAAGTAATTTCAATAACCATTAACATATTTCAGTAATTTTCAATAATTATTTTGAAATGTCAGCTTTCAAAATAAGTAGGTATCATTTTTCAGTTATTAAATTTTTCCTGAAAAATATACAATAATTACTCACATAATAATTAACTTTTACARTAATTACATTAATTTGAAAAAAATGTGAAATTTTGAAAAGTCAGACTTATTGTAGGTATTTATTTTTCCTAAATAATGAAAATAATTACTAACATAATATTTTAAATTAAGTAATAATATTTTATTATTGAAAATAATAATATTATCAGTAATATTATAAATTCAGCTTTACTGTAACAAATATTCAGTATGATAATATTATAATATTTAATTATTCAGTATAATAATTAATATTATTATGACTGAAAATAAGTATAAAATGTACATATGAAATAATCATTACTTATTTTAAATGTTTATATATATATATTGAAATTTTGGTTAATGAAAGTACTGTTGATTAATTCAAATTAACAGTAATTACAGTAATTAATGTACAGTATTTTGATAAATACAGTTAATATTTATGATAATTATATGTAATTTAATAAATTACTATAAATACAATTAAATTAATGTATTTATTACTTAATAGTAATATAATTAACAGTAATTAATTTTAATAGATAATAACACTATTGTTCATTATTATTACTGATAATAATAATATTAATAATGAACTTTACTTATATTTTTATGAATTATTATGAATATTAAATGATTATAGCCAAATTAATAATTACAATTATTAATATCATTATTAACTATCAGTCCGAATTAATAAGTATTATTATTATCTCTAATTAATTAGCAATAAGTAATTATGTTAATTAATTATTATCAGTAATTAATTATAAGTAATTATTATCAGTTATTAATTATCGCTGTTGGGAATTAATTATCATTAATTATTATTGGTAAGTAAAAAATCGTTATTAATTATCTCTTGGGAATTTGAATAGTCCGAATTAATGACTATATATATATATAATGATATTAATAATTGTAATTATTAATTTGGCTATAATCATTTAATATTCATAATAATTCATAAAAATATAAGTAAAGTTCATTATTAATATTATTATTATCAGTAATAATAATGAACAATAGTGTTATTATCTATTAAAATTAATTACTGTTAATTATATTACTATTAAGTAATATAGATAGATAGATACATTAGATTTCTATAAATAGCTGATTGTTATTATTATTTACTTATTTCAGTAATTTTCAGCAAGTAATTATTTGATTTAATAGAATTTAAGTAACTAAATTTTGCTATTTACAATTTTTTAATAATAATCAGTATTATTAAATTATTAATATTATACTAATTATAAAATCAGAAATAATTATAAGATTACAATCATAATAGTAATAGTAATAAAAATAATTGTATTATTATTATTATTAAGTAATTAATTTGCTGTAATTAAATAGTTATTTAATTAATGAAGTAATAAATTTATTGTGAGTACTTAATATGTGTATATTAAGTAATAAATTTATTATAATTATTATATTTTGTTAAATAATGAAATAATAATTGATTTTGTAATTAATTAAGTTAGCAATGTTGAATAATTAAAAGTTTAATAAATTAACTTTCACTCATTCAAATAATTAATGGGAGATAAAAATATTATTAACTATTATTGCTGACAATAATCAGTATTATTAATATATTAATAATTATATATTCAGTAATAATAATAATAATATTATTATTATTATTAAGTAATAATATATTCTTATTATGTAAGTACTTAATTTGTGTATATTAAGTAATAATTTTTTAGTTAATTAATGAAATAATAATTGCTTTTATAATTAATTTAGTTAACAATGTTGAATAATTGAAATTTTTTAATTTAACTTTCACTAAATAAAATGTTAATGGAATTGCTAATAATAATATGAATAATTAACATTACTTATATATTTATGAATTAATATAAATATTAAATGATTATATCCAAATTAATAATTGTCATTATTAAAATCATTATTAATTATCAGTCATAATTAATAAGTATCATTATTATCAGTAATTAATTAGCAATAATTAATTATAAGTAATTAATTATCGTTGTTAATTAATGTTGGTAAAAACATTAATATTTTGGCAACAAACATTGATATTTTGGTATTTACAATTGTTTTTAATAATATTTGGGTCAACAAACATTAATTATCGCTTTAATTAATTATAAGTAATTATTGTTACTAAACAAGAACCTTGGCAATAGTAAACAAGATGCGTATCCATGGTGAAAAAATTGAAGATGTGGCTGTGGTGGAAAAGATTCTTCGATCAATGGGTCCTAAATTCTCTTATGTGGTTTGTTCTATTGAGGAGTCAAAAGATCTTGATGAACTTTTAATCGATGAACTGCAAAGTTCTTTGCTTGTGCATGAGCAGAGAATGACAACATCAACATGTTCAACCGAAGAACAAGCTTTAAAAGCTTCAACTCATGGTGAAAGCTCTATAGGGAGAGGATCAAATAGAGGTCATGGTCGAGGCCGTGGAAGAGGTTCTTATACACCAGATTCTCGAGGCAGAGGCAGAGGACATGATCACCACCAGCAATCTCTCAACAATGACTCAAAGTTTGATAAGTCCAACATCGAGTGCCATCGCTGCCACAAGTTTGGTCATTGTTAGAGCTTGCAGTGCATTCAAACTTGTAATGACCAAACTTGTGGCAGCGGTAGCACTCGATGTTGGACTTATCAAACATTGAGTCATTGTTGAGAGATTACTGGTGGCGATCATGTCCTTTGCCTCTGCCCCGAGAATCTGGTGTATAAGAACCTCTTCCACGGCCTCGACCACGACCTCTATTTGATCATCTCCCTATAGAGCTTTCACCATGAGTTGAAGCCTTTAAAGCTTGTTCTTCGGTTGAACATGTTGATGTTGTCATTCTCTACTCATGCACAAGCAAAGAACTTTGCAGTTCATTGATTGAAAGTTCATCAAGATCTTTTGACTCCTCAATAGAACAAACCACATAAGAGAATTTTAGAGCCATTGATCGAAGAATCTTTTTCACCACAGCCACATCTTCAATTTTTTCACCATGGATACACATCTTTTTTACTATTACCAAGGTTCTTGAGAAATACTCATCTACAGACTCTCCTTGCTTCATGTGAAGAATCTCAAACTTTTTGCAAAGAGCTTGAAGCTGCTGCCTTTTCACCCTTGTTGTGCCCTGATACTTTTTCTTCATGGAATCCCAGATCTGTTTACAAGTATCCTTTTACAGAATAGTCTCCAAAATGAAACGATCAATTGCTTGAAACAAATAATTCTTTGCCTTGAGATCCTTTAACTTTCGTTCTTCTAGTTTCTTTTGCTCTGCTTCTGACAATACAACTCCAGGAGCTGGTTCAGCCACACCTGTTTCCACAATAGTCCAATACTCCTTGGATCATAGAAAATTCTCCATCAACATACTCCAATGATCATAATGACCATCAAAGCGAGGAATTGCTGATTGCACATAGCTGTTGTCTAATGCCATTGTCGCCTGCTGACTGTCTACAAAAGAACAAAATAAACCCAAAACCCTTGTTGGCTCTGATACCAAATGTTAGTGCTTAAAACTAGTTAGGACTCACGTAAAAGGCAAAGCTAATCTATTGACTAGAGAGCATAATTTTATTGATGAATTTAAACCATTAAATACAACTAAATCAGAGATGCACGTAGCAGAAAAATAGGCAGCAACTAACCCATGACTAACAACTCCTAAGCTCATGGATTTTTCCTAAAGAATTGATAAACACTACCTAACTTCCTAAAGAATAGGATTACAAATTTATTCTGCTGAATAACAACAAAATAATAAACTTTAACAAAATGCAATTTGAAGCAGCTCATGTATTGAACTTTTCTCCCATTTTAGATCTGCACAATCAATCTCTCCCGTTTTGCTGAAACTTTTCTTTTACCGGTGTTTGAAAATAGAGGTGTAGAGTTTGAAAACAGTGGGTGGTGGATGGATGCAGTCCAAATGGGGTTTTGCATTCCTTATGTCTCCTCTTCCTACTGACCCAATAATGTCTTTTCTTTTCGTTTAGTGGCCTGCTAACTGACTATGTGAGGGGTTTTGCATTCCTGAAATTCAGATACGTGAGTTGCTAAGTGTGGGGAGGGGCTGTGGCTTACTGCAATTTTCTATGGCCATGTCTTTGAATGGGAAGGCATTTGAGAAGGCCACGTGTCTGATTGGGATTGGGAGGGGCTTTGGCCTGAAGTTACTGTTCAAATTTCAATTTTCCTTTTTTTTAGAAAAGGATTGAGAGTGAGAGTTTCCTAGTTCACACGACATTGCATTGTGATGCATGTTAGTGGGCTTTGTTATCAAAAGACAATTAATTAGAAGAAGACACTTTCTAATTTGTTTATCAGTTTGAGTACAGGTGTCTGAATGGAGAAGAACCACATGTCTGACTGAGAAGACTTTGGCCTGATTTCATTACATTAATATATATATATATATATATATATATATTAGATGAGTGTGGCCTTACCATTGCTTGAAAACACTAGAGAAGTGGCTGGAGATATAACCATTGGAAAGCCTTTGAAGATTGATGCGGAAGACAAAGGAGCTTCATATTTGAAAGGGCTCGATAATTTTTTTCCCGAAGACGTCCTAGACTTTTCTTTTCTCAGTGGGATAACATTGATTTGGTGTGATATCACTTTCTTATTTTTTAGATCCTGTGTCCCACATTTTTTCCATCCAATCCTCTATTTCCCTCAAAACAAATAAATGAAAAGAATATTTTTAGAATATTCCCTTTTCCCATCCCCATCCCACGGACCAACGTAGCCTTAATTCATCTCCCTATTCTTTTTTTTCTCCCTCCTCTCCCACTTGCCATTCAACTAAAATCCATAAACCAAAGCTAAAGGAACAAACATTAGCGTCAATTTGAGAGGACTAGATTAAAGATTTAGCTAAGATGGTTCAATTGTTTTGAAGTGCTCTAGATAAACCTGTAGGATTTAAGCCATCTTATAGGCTGCCCATGTAGGGATTACCTCTCAAAAGCTAAAAGCCTAATGTGCTTCAACCCTTCCAAACGAGTACTAAGTAAAAGGGGAAAGACTGATTGGGTCATTAGGGCCACCTTTGGGATTCTATGGGGTCACAAATACACACATCAACAATCTATACTAGGATAGCTTACTAGCTAGCCTATGTTCCATGCCTTAGGGATCTTTGGCCCACAAAGACTCTACCACACTCCAAAAGCCCAGGCATCTAGCTATACATTGGGAATATATGTACCGAAGATATTCCCAACATTCGGTTGGATGCCATATGGGTAGAGTTTTTATGGGCAAAACTTGTTTCTAATGGAATAATAATAAAAAAATCTGTTACAAAAAGGAAAAACAAAAACATCCATTACTACACCATTTTGTTGAATCATATGAATAAAGGGGATATATGTTTTATCTTTTTTGTTCACATGTTTTTTGCACTTGCCTCCCTTCTTGTCATATATATACCAATAATGAAATGTGTGTATTAATGGACACCCCATGTGTTGAGAAAATGAAATCTAGTAGGCTCTATGTGTTCAGGAAATGGCATCCGAGCGTGTGAAGCCCATACCAACTAAACCCTATTTAATTTTGGCTCATGTGGCACATATAGGTGAAATGATGACACTGCTCTCTCGCTTCAACCTATCTCTCTATACATATCATATCTCTCTCTATTTATCAATCTCCATTCAACCTTTCTTTATTACATCACATCATCTCTTTCTCTATAGACATTACATCAACTCTTTCTCTGATTATCACTCACTTCAACCCTCCCTCTCTTTATACATGTCATATTTCTCTCTCTATCAATCTCCATTCAACCTCTCTTTACTACTTCACATCAATTCTCTCCCATGACTCTATTACATCACATCTCTCTCTTCTCTAATTTTTATTCTCTCTTTCTCCCTCTAATCGTTAGTGAATTGAGTTTAATTAATTAATTTAAATTAAAACAATAATTTTAATAAATCCCATTATGATAACCTTTTCCTCTCCCTCTCTCTCCCCCAATATATATATATATATATATCTTTTTATTTTATATCAAATAATTAATTTTTATTTTTATTTTATACTTTTTCATTATTTTATGTACTTTTAATATTATATTAACAACCTTACTTAAAAATATTTTTAATTTCACTTTTATGATTTTTACTATTTTTAGAATCAAAACAGAGAGGAGAAGAGAGAAAAGGGAGTTATTTGGAACCAGTTTCATGAGAGAAAGACAGAGAGAGAGAGATGGGTTGTGTGGAATACAGTCACTACAAGAAATTTGATTTCTAACAACGGACAAAACCATTACTAGAAATCTATAGCAACGGACTAGCGACTAATACAAAACCGATGCTTCTTCTACCGTGGCAATAGGTTCTAAAACCATTGCTAGAGATATTATTTAGCAACGGACGTAACCATTTCTATAGTCTTAATCCCTTGCAACAAATACTAGGCTGACAATTACTAAAACAACTATAGCAATGAACAACACCGTGACTAAAACAGTACAAAACAGAAAATTGGTTGATATGTTACTATGATCATTTTTATATAACCGTTGCCAAATGATACCAATAGCAATGGTTCATGAAAACCGTTGCTAAATGATACAAATTAGCAATGGTTTACCATGAAAACCGTTGTTACAATACATTTCTAATGATGGTTTTCATATACAAGCATTGCTAAAAACCATCTACAGCAATGGTTTTTATTTAAAATCATTGCTAAAAGTTATCTATAGCAACCGTTTATCATGAAAACTGTTGCCATAATATGCTTTTAGCAATGGTTTTTATATAAAACCATTGCTTAAAATAATTTATAACAACAATTGTATATTAAAACCGTTGCAAAAGACTATCTCTAACAATAGTTTTCTTGATAAATCGTTCCTATAACATGATTGCTATAAGATAGTTAATCATGAAAACCGATGCTAGAAATTATCTTAAAAGACTGATTTTCCATTGTAACCATTAGTAAAGGCAAACTACTAGCAATGATTAGATTATATATGTTCTCTTTGTTCCCATGTAATACAAATAAAAAATAATTTATAAACAAATATATTTTTTATTCAAATTATCAAATGCTATTACAAAGTACACTTATCATTTGTCAAGAATACATGAATAAGTGTTTTAAACAAAAAAAAAAAAACTTCCATGCCTTGCTCATAGGTTCAACCAATAATGTTTACTTTAATGTTGTACCCCTTCTTTTTGAACCTACAAGAATTAACAAGTAAATCATGAATAAGATCACTAGGAGCTAGAATATCTGGTTTGAGAAGTTCTGGGAAGTTGTAATCTTTTATGTTGGGTTCTTGAGCAAAGAATAGTGTTACATGGGGTGAAGATTTGTGGAGTATGGGCATCAGACCATCCCCAATGCTACCTGTTGCCTTAAAACTCCTCACTAGTCCAGTCTAATCTCTTGAAGTAGAAATGTTTCCTACAACAATAGAGATACCGAAAGCCCAATAAATGGGTGCTATATGAAGCTTTTCACACACACACAAAAAAAAAAAAAAGATGAATGCTTTCTTTCATCTATACTATCTTGTACAATAAGAGTCAACACTACTTTTGTGGGATAGTAAGCAGAGTCAACACTACTTCCAAAATAAGAGTAGATGCTCAGTAAAGCTTACGTTGGATAGTTCCAATAACAAAACCAAATTTATACTTTTGTGACTTCTACCTGAGTGACTGGTTAAACCATGGTTTGGCCAATTTGACCATCACATCAACATAACACCATAGATGCAATTGATGTATCCAAAGGACCTAGAAACTAGTTAAATTTGGATAAAAAGTTCATGGTTCAATTTAACCATGTTTCATTATGCCTTTGACATGTAATTGATATGAACCGGAAAGGGTCCTAATTAAACTAGTTGGTTCAGTTTATGTTGTTCAAAACATGATTAGTTGCAGGATGAGCTACTCCCATTGTATAGCCCTTTAAAAGATATCAGAATAATATAATCAACCTAATTTCAGCTTCAACCATTAAGGGGTTCACCTCCTTAATAATTTATTTATTGATTTTTTATAGATAACTCCTTAATAATTTATTCACTAAAAGATTAAGCAATAAGTCTTTTAGTTCATCCATTTTAGCTGTTACCAAACAGAGCCTAAGTACGAACCATGTGCTAGCAACCTTAATTGTTCAACCCTGACTTCCTCTTAACAAATAAAGCTTCGGACCTTTAGAAATATTATAGCCTGTAGAATTACCATTAAACTTTGACTTTGTTGTTTGCTCTACTGATGTGGACAGATAGGGGTAGTCCTATAGATTCATTTTACTAGTAATGTAGGTATATAGTGTCCACTCAGACCCTCAGGGAACATTAAACACTGAATTGATACCACGTGGCTGCATACGAACATCTTACAGCCAACTCTCCTATTGCTATGAACCCACGGTGCACCATAGGCCTACGATGAATCCACAGCATGGATTGTAGAAATGCGATAAACCTGCGGTTCATCGCACGCCCTCGACAAGCCCACTTGCAGCTCGAGCCAAGGGAAACCTGGGGTGAACCCGCGGCGAGGCCCGCACATGCTCAGACTTGCGATAGACCTACGGCTCATTAAGGAATGCAGTGAAACGCCACGTAGGGCTAACAAGACATCGCCTGCTAGACAGTGATGTCACTGGTGCCATGTCGATTAAATAAGGCACACAAGAGGTGGTAGCACACATGAGTAATGAGGGCTCCTGAGTGAAAGGAAAGCCGATCATTGGGAAGATTCCCATGAGATATGTGGCAAAACCCTAGTGGTCCACTTAATGATTGACAGCAAACACAATATCCCCTTTCCTAATAGGAGATGAATATCTTTATTTCCTACCTTTTAGGATCTTAGGATCTCCCCCATAAATAGAGATCCTCCTCATATTGAAACTTACTCAACATTCAAGAACCTTTTGCCTTGAACTCCTTACTCCACACAATACCCTAGCCCGAGAGCCAATTTCCCCCCAACTCCTAGTCTTTCTCTGTCTTTCAAAGAGACCATCCCCCAACTAAACCTTACCCTACCTACAGTAGAATCTCTGGTTCGTCTTTGATCATAGAGAATGGCCTCACGAAGGATTAACCTTACATTCATCCCTGAAGAGTAAAGCAACATCCTGGAAAATACCAACCCAAGGATGGAGGACCAACCCGAAACGGAGACACCTATCCAAGCCGACATCAAAATTCTCTCGAACAAACTATACAAGTTCGAGGTGCTTTTCGAAACCCGGTTCAAAAAGCTCAAACATATGCAGGAGGAAACAAGGAGAGCCCTCCAAATCCTACTCCAACGCTCGGCCCAATCCGAACAAACCCCCTTCACCCTTGTCGCCACTCTTGCTGGCATCCCCAACCCTAGCTGCCATGCCTCCAACCCGATTCCCGCCATCCCAGAGCAGTTCAATAGGACTGACCTAGCACCAACCCAGATAGGCAACCAACCTATCAACCCATCCCAAACCTTCCTCCGCATCGACCCGATGACAAAAACCCCGCTCAGCCATATTGAGCTGAGGGAATACATCTAGGGGCTGGTGGTGGAAAGCCGCAATCGAGTGCAGGATTCAGCCATCTTACAAAAGCCGTATTTTGATCATATCTTGTACAAGCCCTACCCTACTGGGTACACTCCTTCACAGCAATGGCCGTAGTACGATGGACAGAGAGGTAGTCCACAAGAACACATCAACAAGTTCAAGGACACCCTTGGTTCGTTCGCTCTAGACGGAGACCTCAAAGTATGCAAGTTCTCAAAATCCTTGACCGGCCTGGCGTACACATGGTTCATGAGCCTCACCGCCGGAAGCATCAATTCGTGGGGTGAACTGGCTAAGAAATTCCTATTGAAGTGGTTCACCTTGGAAAGAAAGATAACAATGGCTAACTTGAGGAACGTGGAACAAGGACCGGGAGAGGATCTCTTGGCCTATGTCATGAGATTCCAGAAGCTAAAGCACTCTGTATTCGATGAACATGCCACAGAGAAAAGTTTCATCAAACAGTGTGTGCAGGGCATATGCCCTAACTACAGGATCGGTATTGAGAACGTGGAGGTAGAGACGTTCAACCAACTGTGGAGGTGTGCAGAAAGAACGACACATACCATCAAAGATACCTCCCCGTATAATAGGAACGAGGCGTATGTAATTGACCAGATGTCTAGAAACAATAGAGGAGCCAGACAAGGGTTGTACCAGCGTGGCAATGCCCCAGGAAAAAGAAGCAACTTACCAATCCCTCCCCCTTTCCCCTGCACATGGGAGGAGGTGATCATGATAATGAACAAACTAGTCAAGGATATAGTCATCAATCTGCCACCACCACCAGTAGGAGTAGACCCAGAAAAGGACAGGTGCGGCGGAAGGTGGTGCAACTTTCACCAATCACCGCATGACTTAATGGATTATTTCACCCTGAGGAGGTTATTTATACAGAAAGTAAAACTTGATGAGTTCGTAAAGAGAGACTAGGCGTGCGTAGAGACCGATCCCCTCCTAGCCCATACCCAAGGAAGCAGTATCAACATTGTAGGAGCGGCCAACAAATACCAATACAACACCCTAATAGAGAAGCTGGATTAGAGTCAAGAACTACAACAGTTCTTCCGCAAGCAAGGGACAAATACGATAACACAGAAGTTGGCCATTAGAGCACTGGCAGAAGTTTTCAGGCACTCGCTATAGCCTACAGTTGCGACTGCAGCAGCGTAGAGTTCATAGCGGAAGACATGTTAACTGTTGACACCCATCACAACAGACCATTGTACATCCTAGCAAAGATAGGCGGGTTCGAAATGAGAAGATCAATGATCGACCCAAGAAGCTTTGTCAACCTCATTTCCATCCACACATTGAAGCTGATGAATGTGCAGAAAGAGGATATCAAAGGGCTACAATTAGAGGTGACAGATTTCAATGGGAATACATCCATCACAGAGGGGTCCATTGAACTGCAAATCGCGATCGGCCCATTTTGTATCACGCAGGAGTTCCAAGTGATCCTAGGAAGAGCCTCTTACCATGCCCTCTTGGGACGCCCCTTAATACATGCCTTGGCCCTCGTCCCTTCGACATACCACCAATGCATCAAAGCTAAACACAGGGGATGATCAATTAGGATCCTAGCCACCAGGGCCCCCTTTGATAAGTCAGAAACACACCTGCAAGATGCCATCTATTACACAGAGCTGGCAGACGAAGGGGAAACAAGAATTGCCAAGGTTAAAGGGACAAAGCTACCAAGCCTCATAGAGAGCAAGCCTGCGGAAATGGACGAGTGAAAGAAAAGAAGCAGATGCATACAAGTGACGAGAACCGATGGAAAGAACTATTACACCATCGTCATGGATTGCGATGATGTCGAACTGCTCGCAAACAAAAAGGCCATCCTTGAGGTATGATATTTTTTAGTTTTTCGATTTCTGGTTGCTTTTTCCTGTAAATTGCTTACCAAGCCTATTCTTCAAGAAAGCGCATTATGAACTGCAATCCCCTTCAAATATATTTGTGCAACCCTTGGCAAATGCACATACATATTGCCTCTTTCTTGCTAAGAAGGTCATCATAATCCTCTAACAAAGAACTCTAAGTAATGTTTCAACCATATTTCATCGCACTGTTCTCACAAACTGATGACGTTGCAGTAATGCCATCAAACAATAAACCAATCCCTGAGCATGATACAAAGGTACAACATTGAATTGAATCACAATTATACGAAATAGAAAACCCAAAAAGCAAATATAAAATAACAATAATGATGACAGGAGTTGAAGGAGGATGCCTTAGAATACTGCGACGAAGTCAAAGCACCTTCCAAGTGCATGACGGATTCTGTTGACGCAGTAGAGGAACCCTTAGAAGAAATAAACTTAGCGGCTGATAGAACAGAGAAAAAACCGCTATACATATCTGCCAAACTTGGATCTGAGGACAAAGAAAAGCTTATCACACTACTGAAGGGTAAGGAGCTCTCCTTATCACAAAACTTTAAAACCTATAAACTAGTCTAATCTGTGTATCTTCCTAGAGTTCCAGGATGTTTTCACCTGGTCATACGACTAGATGCCGAGACTAGACCTAGACCTCGTCAGACACTCACTGTGCATAGATCCTAAGTTCCATCCAATGAAGCAGGCGCAAAGGATTTTCAAGTCGAAAGTAACCTTGAAGATTAAAGAGGAAGTAGAGTGGCTCTTGAAAGTAGGTTTCATTAAACGTATAGGACACCCCTTGTGGCTAGCCAACATAGTACTGGTAAAGAAGAAGAGAGGACAGCTCAAGTTAGTGTTTCTCGCCTAGTCATTTAGCGATAGTACTCTATCCGAAAACTAACCTCACCTTATCTTAGGTGTTGTGTCAACTTTAGACACCTAAACAAGGCCTGTCCAAAGGATGAGTTCCCTCTACCTAATATGGAAGTCTTGATAGATTTAACCATGGGACATGAGCTTTTCTCCTTCCTAGATGCTTACAGCTGGTACAATCAGATTTTCATGGACCCCGCAGACGCACCCCACATAGCCTTTAGGACACCGATAGGGAATTTCTATTACAAGATGATGCCCTTCAGCGTGAAGAATGCCAGAGCCACGTACTAGAGAGCGATGATTAGTGTCTTCCACGACATGGTACATAAGGAAATCGAGTGTTATGTGGATGACATAGTAGTCAAAGCGAAGAAGAAGGAGGACCACCCTGAAGTTTTGAGAAAAGTATTCACCCGATGTAGGGCTTTTAAGCTGAGGCTCAACCCATTGAAATGCACATTTGGAGTACAATCAGGCAAGTTCTTGGGTTATAGAGTAGACCAAGTAGGGATACACCCAGATGAGAGCAAGGTGAAGGTTGTCCTAGACCTCCCACCCCCAGCCAATGAATCTCAACTGAAAAACTTCTTAGGAAAAGAATCATACCTGAGGAGATTCATTCCAGGCCTCGCACATGCAGCATTGCCATTTATAAAACCTGTCAAGAAGTCTGTAGAGTTCAGGTGGACCAAGGAGCACCAACAGACATTTGAAAATTTAAAAGCAGCCCTAGATAAGGCCCCAACCATGTCACCGCCCAAGGACGGGCGCGAATTCAGGATATACATCGCAGCGGGCTCAGAGGCCATAGGATGCCTATTGGCATAGGAAGATGATGACGGGGTGGAATTTCCGATAATATTATGCCAGCAGGACCCTTAAGCCAGCTGAGAAGAATTATTCCCATATGGAATAGTAGTGTTTAGCACTATTTTTTTCCACACAAAAATTCAGGCACTACATCCTAGGTCACAGAGTCAGACTCCTCGCATGGAATTACCCGATAAAGTTCTTCGTGGATAGACCTCCCCTTTCCAATAGACTCGTCAAGTGGATGATGCAGCTTAGTGAATATATGATAGAATTCACTCATCCCAGGGCTATTAAGTGCCAAGCAGCAGCAGACCTGCTAGCCACCTTCCCTTCAAGCAACGATTTTCCCATATTAGGAGAAATACTGGGAGATGTACCCATGATTGCTGTAGCTGAAAGTAGTGAGTGGGTCTTGACTTTTGATGGAAGTAGCACCAGCACCTCAACCGGTGCTGGGGTTACCCTAACCTCGCCCGACAGACAAACGTCCGCCTATTCTTTCAAGCTCAAGCTCCCTTGTTCTCACAACATAGCGGATTATAAGGCCCTAGTCCTAGGTCTGATTAAAGCAATAGAGTCCAGAGCAAAGAGAATCAAGGTGATTGGCAAATCCAAATTAGTGATTGGACAGCTCGGTGGAAGTACAACAGTAAAGGAATTAACTATCCTGCCATACAGAACCCTGATCCAGAAGCTAGTCCGCATCCTGGAGGTAGATTTCAAGCAACAAAATAGAGCCAAGAACAAGTTTGCCGATGCACTAGCTACTCTAGGATCCAAGATATAGTCCAACAAATAGCCCATAGAGATCACCATCTGGTCGGTAGATAAGTAATCAACTGTCAAATTGAAAGATTGGTTAGAAGGAGATGATGAAATAATGACGGATGATTGGAGATACAAAATAGTCTAGAAATTGAACAGTCTGACCATAGGGACACAGGACGACAAGTTGCTCGCAAAGTTCCAACTAGTAAATGGTGTACTGTACCATAGACAGTCGGACGAGGTGAGGACGAGATGCTTAGGAAAAGAGGAGGCTGAAGTAGTCCTAAATGAAATACATAAGACCCATTGTGGGGACATCACAAGCACCCTATTCCGAAAATTACAAAGGTTAGGGTACTACTAGCCTACGATGAAGTCAGACATTGCCAAGGTAGAGCGAAAATGCGATAAATACATCCTTCAAGTAGATGAAAGAGAATGCCTTGTGGTCTATGAAGAGGACTGGAGGGGAATATATATAAGCTATCTACAAGACCATACATTGCCCATTGATACTACATTGAGGAGAAGGTTATTATCTAAAGCCAGGCGGTTCTTCCTCTAAGAAGGGATGCTATACAGGAAGCCACATACAGGGAGACCATTGTGATGCCTGGCTAGTGATGAGATTGAAGAAATACTAGACGCAGTGCATAAATCCAAACAAACAGCCCATTAAGGACAGCTAGCGCTATACAATCACATCCATGCCGAAAGAATCCACAAACCCGTTAACAGCCTTCACCCAATTATCACCCCTGGCCCTTTCAAACTTGGGGAGTAGACCTCATAGGTAAGATACATCCCTCTTCTAGAGGGTACTGCTTTATTATAGTGGCCATAGATTACTTCACCAAATGGGCAGAGGCCATGCCCTTGCAAAGAATTTGCGCAAAGAACATAGCCAACTTCTTTAGGCAGAACATACTTCATAGATTCAGATTCCCAATGAGGATTCTGACAAACAATGGCCTATCCATAAAAATTCAGGAAGTCCATGACCTTCTAGGGCAATACGGTGCAAGACTAGGGACATCAACAACATACTACCCACAAGGCAATGGACAAGAAGAAGCTACAAACAAGACCCTACTAAGGATGTTAAGTAAAATAGTGGCCAACAATCAAAAGGATTGGGTAGAAATGTTGTCAGAAACTCTTTGGGCCTATCACACCACTATTAGGAAGAGCACACAGGCAACACCCTACTCACTAGTATATGGCTAGGAAGTAGTACTGCTAGAAGAAATACATGTTGTATTTGCCCGAGTAAACTTTACAATGGGTAAGAAGGTTAGACCAGAAGACATGGACCACTTGCTTGCAGATAAGCTCGGAGCCATAGATGAAGTCAGAGACAGGGCCATGCAAAGACAGACCAAATA
>NW_010729108.1:4531669-4591860 GCF_000365185.1 Nelumbo nucifera
AAGACAGACCAAATATAAACAAGCCCTAGCCATAAATTTCAACAGACTTTTGAGACCCAGAAACTTCAAAGAAAGAGACAAGGTGCTCAAAACAGYGATAAACGTTAGATAGGGCAAGTCTGTGGGAAAAATTGCCCCAACATAGGAAGGGCCATATGTGATAAAAGAGGCCCATGCGTCAGGTTATTATGTATTGAAGACTGTCGATACGGAGGAACATGATGAAACAATCAATGGCTATTGGTTGAAACCTTACTTTGAGTAATACTGTACTCATGCAATTCCATTACTGCATGTACTTACTTCAAGAGTAAATGAAAAATGTTTCAATGTCTCTGCTTTCTTATGTATTGTACTCTACTTTTGAATAATTGTGATCAATTACTAGTACGTATATCAGAAGTTTGCATTCTGCGATAAAGTCTAGATGTACCCATATACTTTGATAATGTGATAAATCTACAGATCAATGATTTGAACGACATAATCTGTGTACTAACTTTCAGATATGCTTTCTGTATGCGCTCTAGCCTCCCGACAACCCCAGGATTGCACTCAATTTCCTTGGCAACCTCGGGAAGGCCTTGGAAACCCCAGGCGCACTCAATTTCCTTGGCAACCCCAAGTGCGCTCTCATTCCCTGGAAACCCCAGGAAGGCCCTGGCAACCCCAGGTTCACTCTCATTCTCTAGCAACCCCAAGTGCACTCAATTTCCCCGGCAACCTCGGGAAGGCCCAAGCAACCCCAGACGCGTTCTCATTCCCTGGCAACCCTAGGAAGGCCCTAGCAACCCCAGGTGCGCTCTCATTCCCTGCAAACCCCAGGAAGGCCCTGACAACCCCAGGCACACTCAATTTCACTAGCAACCCCGGAATGGCTCTTGCAACCCTAGACGTGCTCTCATTCCCCGGCAACCCCGGGAAGGCCCTAGCAACCCCAGGCGTGCTCACTTTCCCTGGGAACCCTCTTAGGTGCACTCACATATTCTTTGGCAATCCCAGGAAGGCCCTGGAAACCCCAGACGCACTCAATTTCCCTAGCAATCCCGAGAAGGCCTTGGAAACCCTAGGCACACTCATATTCCCTAGCAAGCCCAGGAAGGCCCTAGAAATCCCAAGCACGCTCATATCACCTGGCAACCTTAGGCTTGCACTCAAATTCCTCAGCAACCCCGGGAAGGCCCTGAAAACCTTAGGAGCACTCATATGACCTAGCAACCCCAGGCTTGCACTCCCATCCCCTAGAAACCCCAGGGAAGCTTCGGTGTCATCAGGTATGATCTCTACCTAGCCTATAAATGCAGATACTTTGTCCAAGTCATAAATGCAATGCTCGTTTCAATAAGTTTTCTCATACATAGACTTTGATACTTTGCCATGAATAATGCTCGTTCCAATAAGTTTTCTTATATACTGACCAAAATTCATCGCGAAAGGCAACAAAGGGCTCAGACTCAAGCCTGAGGCACATCGACCACACATAGTGTTATTTTCTCAGAGCACAACAACATTTGGAAAGTTGCACTCTCTTATGAAAAGATTCAATTCCTATGAGATGCTAAGTCACTCGCATTATATAGAGATAACCTTATCGCACCCAGCAAAGTCTCGAGGGACAGAACAATAGTCGATTCCTTTTCTCCTCTCTAACAATTTGTGATTAAAGGCCAGTTATGATAATCGATCATCAGGAAACATACAGAGATATTAACTCATGGTGAGAGTCCACAAAGTATCCAACCTTGATTACTTGGGTTTTATTTGTTACCTATAGATGCAATTTGCGATAAACTTGTGACCCTAAATACTTACATCATGTTGCTCAACCATCTTGCTGGGTCTTTAGACTTGAAAGTGTGCCTTATACGTTTTGATAAGTACCTACGGTGTGACGATGGTAGTCTTCAATTTTCTTTAGCAGGGCATGGCTTAATGCTAAAATACATATGATATATTTTGGAAATCAGTATGACACTCGATTCCTTTCTCTAGAGGCCTATGATTCAAGTCTATGTCACCACGCATTTACGTTTACAGTCCACTGATAGCAGTACTCGATTGCAATCAAATTTCACAAAACACCCTAGTTTAAATGATCGAATCCTATTTTGGCACTCACACTAAATTCCTAAACTAAGGAGTACACACGATTTGTTTTGCCAATACAACGAGTTGCGATAATGTTTTCTTCAAAGCTTTAATTCTGAGTAAACACTGGATCACTATAAGCGTGAACATTGTACCTCACAGAATTCCTTCAAAACTTAGAATCCCTTTATTTGCAATTAAAGTTTCAGAGGATACTGATTACCCTTCATAAACTGATGACACCCCAGCCTCAAGATGATATTCAAACCCTACTCGGGCATAAAAACATCACTCAGGGATAAGTAAAAATACTAACTATGGTGAGGAACACACCAAAATGTGATAAGTCAACATTGAGCTTTTCAAAGTATAACAAACTTCAACTTTCCCTTTTGCAATGATATCCACCTCTCATAGGCAATGATGTCTATTTTCTATCATACGATACCAATTAAAAAATCAGTCACGATATCATTTGACTTTCGCTAATGAGATAAATTAACTAAGGTGCAAATAACCAACCAATAGAAAAACATAGTTTAGCGGAAAGTTACTATTTACATTTAGTACACATTATCTATCAGTTTACAACAACAATTTTACATTCACGAGCTGACCCACTCTTGCCTCATTGCGACGATAGATTCCAAAGCCTACCCACACCCTTTGAAGCTTTTAAGATCTTCCAGTTCCACTTCGTACTAAGCAAGGATCTTTTGCTATCACGATTGTTTAGCCTTGAGCTCCTCTAGCTTGCTTGCAACCTTGGTGATGCTAGCTTCAACTACCTTCCGACGAAGGTGCACATCTTTCAGAGAATGAAACAACACATACTACGACTGTTAGATAGTGTATGCCCTTAGCTCCAATCATATTGATGTACAGATCCAATTATTGTAAATGAGTGAAAGTACGTAATTGATTCGTGTTATCTATGGTGTGTTTTTGTGTAATACACTTAAACTGTACAGTTAAGAGACTCGTGTTAGTTTAGAATCTTCATAGCCATTGGATAGGCCTGGGAAAGTTTATCCTGCCAAGGCTGACACTAATGTGCTGCCAAGTTGGTTGGGGTGGTTTGTCTCAGCTGGCAGGGTGAGACCTGAAGCACATGTAGTGTGGGTTTACTTGAAACCTTGAATCAGACCATTTTCCAATTATGCCCTGGACCTTGGAGATAGATGGGCAAAACTAGAAAGTTACACCTGACCCCTAAACTCGATTATGATACTACACTAGGTGTTGGACTGGACTTTCTTTGATATGCCAATCAGTGAAATCTTTAGAGGGGGTCAAAACCTGTGTATGTTGGGGCAAATCGAGAATTCACCTGAGTGGGTAATCATAGTGATAGGATCAGCCCCTTTGTTGGACAAAGTGAATGATCGGGGAATGCACTCTCTCTGATGGAAACCTAAATTGCTGGCAATTGATTTCAAACTTGTTGAGATTTGCTTTTGCAAAATATATTTATATAGAGATATACATATATACTATGGTTTCACAAAATGTTTGCAAAAGGTTTTAATTCCCGAGATCCATGTGAGTAGAGAGTGCAACATTGTACGTTGCAGCCAAGGGAGAGGTCCTCTCTTGTCGGGTAGTGTTTGATCATTATGGGCTGAGAGGTTAAGTGTAAGACCATTTAGGGATTTTACCTGATCGGCTAATCTCACATCTGCCTACAGTTCTTGGGCCTTTATAAGATGGCTGGACCGAAGGACCATTTAGTGTAAATGTTGGGCCCATTAAGAGCCCATATTGATGAACTCAGGGGTTCACTGTATTCAGCATTGAATTCGGCCAAGCCTTGTAACAGAGGCTAGGCTGAACCCATGTGGCTTATGTTGAGATCAATGATAGGGTCTAACGCCATACAAAGAGAGCCAAGCTAGCCAGCATTAAAGGGAAATGAGCCTGAAAGCTTAATGGGCCTAAAGCCCAATTTGAACTGGGTTTAATTTGATTAATTAAATAGGGGGTGAATTAGGGTATGGATCAACAGATAAGGATAAGATGACAACTCTTATCCACTTAAAGAGTCCAGATCCAAATAAAGATTTGGATTTGGAAACGTCTAATTGGATTAGGAGAAGCTGATCCTGATTTGTAGATAAGATAAGGGATAAGCCTTATTACTTAAAGAGTCCAGATCCAAATAAAGATTTGGATTTGGAAACGTCTAATTGGATTAGGAGAAGCTGATCCTGATTTGTAGATAAGATAAGGGATAAGCCTTATTACTTAAAGAGTCCAGATCCAAATATTTTATTTGGATCAAGAAACTCCTAATCAGATTAGGAGATTAACTCTTTAAGGATTATATAAAAGGAGGAGGAAGAACTGGAAAAAGTTTACACAGTTTGACTGACTTTTCTACATTCAGTTATCTCTCTCTCTTGCCACCCTACCCTGTTCGATCTCCACCTCTTGGAGTGATCAAGATTGGATCTTGATATTGTTTCTTGGTGAAACAAACAATCTTAAAGTTGTGCTCACATCCCTACATAATTCTTTATGAAGAATTTGGGTTCTTGCTAAAGAATCACCTTGCTGATCTTGCCTCACCCTAAGTTGTGTCATCTTCAATGGATGAAGTATTTAATACCCTCTTTGGGTGTGAACACCTACGTTGGGAGGAGGTTGTTGCGTGAATTCCGTATAAGGTGTTTCTCTCCCTAATCTTGGTTTCAGATTTGGTCCTATTTATTTCAAGAACGAACCTTGAAAATTGCAATTTTTCTAAATCAGGGAATAGGATTCCTGGATGGGAGAAAGAAATTTTTGAAAATTTGCCCAACCACCCTGCATGGTTCGGCCATCCATATGATGGATCTCCCATCCCTTTAGTGGTATCAGATCCAGGTTCAAGTCTTAAAGCAAATCTAGACCAGATCTGAACTTGCACAAATGGGCATAAATTGTTCTACCCGATTTGTGCAAGTTTACTATTTTTCTGAGAAATAAGTTCTCAGTAATGGGCATGTAGTTCTGAAATTAATTCTTATTATTCTTTAATGGGTATGGAATGGTTCTATAATTGTTTCTTGGATTCTTGGGCTGTTATTTGGTGGAGATCGAATTCTTTAAAGGCGCCAAGATTTGCACACCTTGCAATTTTTCATTCTATTCATTTTGGTCTATAAATAATTTTTTTTTATTTTTAGAAAAAATGTATAGGACTTGATGTGATGTAATTAATTGAAAAATAGGTTTTTCTATTTTTTTACATTTGAAGACTTGCTGGAACGTGTGGAAGAAGAGAAGACCTTTTGTAGTTTGAGAAACTACAATCTGCAATTTACAAATATCGATTTCATTATCTGCGATTAACGCTTTGTTTTGCAGGTTTGAAATCATACGTATGGTGTAGCCGAAAGCTTGTCGTTAACCATTTCGAAACACCAGTTTAAATATTTATAAATTTTTCCAATCCTCACGTAACCTTAAACAACGTAGTACGTGGTGAGGAAGGGGTCGAACACATAGAAAAGTGAGGGAAAAATTATTATTTCTCTTTGTTCCAGACAAATAAAAAGAAATGGAATTGGGAATTGAAAAAAATCAGAAAATAAAATTTATTAAAGCTGAAATTAAATGTTTGGAATTAAACTACACAATAATTAAAATTCTGAAATTAAAAGAGTACTGAAATCAACAAAAGAAATAAAGAAAAGCGATCCAAAATTCGGATCCAGTGGCGGTAGCTGTAGATTGGCTAGACAACTTGTAGGAACCCCTCCTAACAAGCACTGGGCGTCCTTTCCTTCTTCAGCCCTCGAACCCCTCGAGACACCTTAGCCTTGAACCAGACGAATTCAGATATGCAAAACACAAAAAATTATAGAAATTAAATCTAAAAGAATGTCGGAATAAAAATTACAGAAAATAAAATAAAGAAAATAAAAGGTGGTTGATCAGATCCAGTGGCGATAGTTGCAGATTGGTTGAACAACTTGCAGGAACCCCTCCTAACAAGAATTGGGCATCCTTCCCTTCTACAAACCTTGAACTCCTCAAAAAACCTTAGCCTTTTGAACTGGATGAATTGATTAACCCTTTCTCCAGGGCCCCTGAGGTCCTTTTTATAGAGAATGGTGAATATAACTGGAATTAGAGAGAAAAAGGGGAGTGGCAATTGGGTTTTCGGAAAAATCTGGGTGCCCTAGGTTTTAGAATGAAGGGTTAGTTTGGTTCTAGGGTGATCCTAAGGCTGAGAAAAAAATGAGAGGGTGGCCAATATTATGTAGGGTTGAGATTTAATGGCTAAAAGCTAAATAGTGAAAATTAGAAGTTAGGTGGCTCCCTAGGGTTAGAATGCTAAAAAGAGAGGGTGCCCAATATTATGTAGGGCTGAGATTCAATGGCTAAAAGCTGAATGGTGAAGATTAGAATTAGGTGGCTCCCTAGGGTTAGAATGCTAAAAAGAGATTGCCCTAGAATGAATGGTGGAAATTAGAATGGACAGAACGTGAGGATTTAGCAGTTTGGGGCGGCTAGGGTTTGTTAGGATGAAAAGAATGACTTAGAAGGTGCCCTAGGGTTTGCTAAGGAGAGGGGAGCAAGCTAATATAGTAGGAGGGGCGCCATTTTGGGTTTAGCAGATAGGAGGCACCCTCTCGTGCTCAGTTTTTTCACAAAAACACCCCCTCTCTCAACTGGACTTCACACCAGCTTCCCAAAAACTGCATTTCAGCCATGTAACTTCCCTAGATTTGCATAGAAGTTGTATAGAGACCCCCAAAGGTCACTACATTGAACTTAATTGGGAAAAGGGCACACTTTGACTATTCTAAGGCAAAAAATACCCCTAAAATGATGCCCTTAAGGCATCAAAATACAGAGTTATCACACCCCCCAACTTAACCATTGCTAGTCCATTAGCGATGTAGCCTTAAAACTATACTGAGTATAGAGATTATTCCCATTGCAAGATCATCCCTGACAAAATTTGCCAAGTATCCTAATTCCAGAATTCTCAAACTTTGTGTAGATCGATGTTGGACTTAAGGGAGTAAAATTGTCTTGCTTTCAACATTACAGAAATTTGGCTTAAAAATCTTATATACCTTTCCATTTGCAAAATATGTTGATAAGTTGAGATTGATTTTTGAAATCAAACGGGGTATTCTTCTTATCATTTCTGACAATGGATTTCTACCCCTAAACTTAATATGCACACTTATTTTTATTGTTACCTTCCACAATTTTATGCGAATCCTAACACTTGCCTTATGTAAAGAGACCAATTACTAAGTGTTAGGTAAGTGTCTTTGGCATTTCCTTTTCTGTTTGATGTGAATCTCGACACTTGAATTAGGTGAAGAGACCCGGTTACTAAGTCTAGGGTGTCTATTCACCTTTTTTTTTTTCTTTTCTTTTTTGAAACATTGTTCTGGGCAGTCCACTGTTGTTAACAATTTGAAGAATTTTTATCTAATTTCTCCATCTTTCTCTTCTTATCTTAGCAAGGGCAAACTTGGGAGTATTTTCCAATTTCTAAATGGTTTCGGCAATATTCAAATAAGACCAATTTTTACTCCTATCACTTGCTACTAATTTCTATAAAATTCAATATTCTTTTATCAGTTTCCTCAACTTTTTCTTTTAATTCTGCATATTTAAAGGCTTAGCTTCTCAATTTTTTTAACATTTTTTTTCTCTCTTTCCTCACCCCCGAACTTAAGTGCCATTGTCCCCAATGGCATGACTAGACTGATGCAAAAAGGACTTGGGCCAAAGGAAACAATCAAGAGGGTTTTCCCAAGGGGTTCAAGGTCTACCAATTGGTTTCAAATCAAGAAAAGAAAAACTCAAATCCTAACAGTAGAAACACTAAAAACTACGCTGGGTTGCCTCCTTACCAGTGCCAAGTTTAACGTCTTCAGCTAGACCTATTCACACACTTCCCTCATCTACACTCGCAGACTCGCTTTCTTCCTCACACATACAGGGCTCAGATTGGGCAAACCAAGGGGTAGACAGGGCATCTAAAAGATTGTCTACTACATCCACCATGCACTCATCTTCCATTAGGTTTGGATACTTAGAGGCACAAAAAACATTTAGCTGGACTTTCTACTTCCCAAATGAAATGTCCATTTCTCGTGATTTACAGTTGATGTTTGTATTGGCTGTTGCTAGAAACAGACATCCTAAGATTATTGGGTTATGGTTCAATTCCTCGGTTGGGGTCATGTCTAGGATGATAAAATCCGTTGGGAAGTGTCAACCCTCTACCCTAACAATGACATCCTCAATAACACCTCGATGAGTCTTGACTGACCAATCAGTGAGTTGCAGAATTACTGGGGTAGGTTTTAACTCGCCGATCCTAAACCTATTATAAATAATGGACGGAAGCAAATTTATACTGGCCCCAAGATCCAATAGGGCCCAATCGAAGATGATTCTAGAGATGACGGTTTACGAGAGGAGCACCCGGGTCTTTCATTTTCTGGGGAAGTTGGTTTAGGATAGATGCACTAACATCTGCTGAGAGCATCATTTCTTGTGGGGCCGATCGTGGCTCCATCGTTTAAGTACACAGCTCTTTCAAGAACTTGGCATAGGCCGGGACATGTTGGATCGCATTGAGGAGAGGGAAGTTAATATGGACTTCCCTGCTCTCCTCGTTGCGAGTCACTTTGTTCTTTTGCACTGGCCCGGTTGTGAGTGTAGTTGGAAAGGGAATGACAGATTGCTTCATTATAGGCTTTTCTTCTAAATTTTCGTTTCCTTTATCTTCCCCCACCCCCAACTTATGGTCTTCTTGCTCATTTTCTTCTTCACTAACTCTCTTTTTCTCACACAGGTCCTCTAAAATCCTCCCACTCCTTAAGGTTATAATAGCCTTGGTATTTTCAGGCTGAGGGTTCTTAGGAGGTGGTTGAATTTGTTGTGGAGGAAAACCTAGTGGTTGATTTTTAGGATTTGCAACCGGTTGACTCGGTAGTTGCCCTACTTTCCTCCTCGCCTTGGCTTCGGCTAGCTGTCCTATTTGTCTCTCTAATATATTGATGGACTGCTGCTGATTTAGGATCAGCTGCTGAAATAGCATGAATTGGTCATCAACTGTACGGGTTTGAGGAGGTTTTGGGTAAGCCTGATAAGGTTGGACCGGTTGGTTCCTAGGGTACACCTGTTGGAATGGCTTTACACTTGTGGCCTATAAAATTGCTGGGCCATGGAGATAGTTGGATGGTACTACTGTTGGGACTGTGTGTAGGTTTGATATGGTTGAGCCGGTTAAGTCCTAGGGTAATCATTGTACTCCTAGTGAGTTTGGATTTAGACCATTGAGAGTGTACATTTGGCAAGGGGCTTCTTAGGCTTGGGCCCCATAAATGAAGTTGGGTTGATTTTCCCACCCAGGGTTATATGGGCGAAAGAATGGGTTAGCATTGGGTTGGAAAAATCTGTTGGCTGCATGTACTTAGTCTGGAATGACTGGTTGACATGGACTCACCGTAGGGCACTGGCTAACATGATGGGCCGGGCTTTCATAGATGGAACATGTTGGATATGATGACAAGGTTGGGTATGGGCCACTTTGTTGACGAAATGCAAGGACTTGATTAAGTCTTTGGGCCATCCCATTAATCTTATGCAGTTGTTGAGGCACATGGTTCCAATCTATCTGTGGCTCAGGTTGGAAGTAGTTCCTGATTCCACAAACTCTGGCCATTGAATTCATTTTATTTTATTTTGTTTTAACCCTCCTTTTTCTTCTTTTTTTTGAAATTTGAAATTTAAATTTTGAATTTAATTTCAAATTTAGATTTTGAAATTTAAATTCTGCAACTTAAACTCAAATTTGAATTTTTAAAATCTTGATTTTCTTGTTTTATTATTATTATTTATTTATTTAATTATTATTTTTTATTTGAAATTTAAATTAAAATTTAGATTTTTAAACTTAAATTCCTGATATTTGAATTTTTTAAAATATATATTTTTAATTTTCTCTTTTTTTTTTTGAAATTTGAAATTTACATTCAAATTCAGATTTTGAAATTTAAATTCCTGAAATTTAATTACAAAATTGAATTTTTAAATTTTTAAAAAATGCAAGCAAATCAACCACACGACCTAGGGCTGACCTAGGGTTTTCCTAAACTAGTGGTCCAACCAATGTGAATCCTCTTAGGTGCACTTGCACTTGGAATTACACCACTTCTTTTGGTTAGCCATGTAAGAGGTGGGGATGTGGGAGGTTCCCCTTGCTCTCACAAGGACCTAATTAAGTAACCACAAAACCCGCTTAGGCTTAGCCTGTAACCTTTTTCCTTAGACACCAACCGCCGATTATAGAAAGTAATTACAAGCTTCCCAAAAATTTAGTACACATTTGAACCAAATGTGGGGCTCCTTAAAGGATCTTGCTATCAAAATTTTAAATTAGGGTTTAGGGGGAACCACACGTGAAGGGTGGTGATTTTTGGGCCAAGGAAGGGTGATGAAATCCCCACCTAATCTTATTTAAGTTGGATTGCCCTTAAATGGATTAACAAAAAAAAAAACACAATAAACCAAATAAATGCAACTAAATACAATGCATGAACAATTATTTCTAATATGCAATTCAACAATTTAACAAAAAATAATAAAACAAACTAATTAAGCATAAGGAACAATTAAAATAATAAAAAGAAACCTAACACATTCACAGCTAGCAATGATAATTTTAGCAATTAAATAAACCTATATGATGCATGCTCTAGAATATAACACCCTAAATGTTGGAATGCAAATGCAAAACTTTTAAAGTATTAATTAATTTTTTTATTTTTTTACTTTTACTTTTTTATTATTATTTTTTTTGAAATTTGAGATTTGAAATTTAAATTCAAATTCAGATTTGAATTAAAATTAAAATTTAGATTTGTATTAAAATTTAAATTCAAATTTGTAATTTAAACTCAAATTAAAAAAAATTGAACAATTTCCTATTTAACAATTAATTATTTAATTAAATAACTAAAAAAGGAAATTAAATAAATTAACAAATAATTATTACAAACAAAAATAAAAAAATTAATTGTGCTGAAAAGAATTAAAAACTACCAAAAATAAAGTATTACAAGAGAGAAAAAATACCTACTCAAAAGGTGAAATTCAAGCAAACCTAATAAAACAGAAATTAAAATAAACAATTTTTTTTTATCTAAAAATGAAAAAACAAACCTAATAAAACAGAAATTCAAACAAGAAATTAAAATAAAGAAAAAAATAGATCTAGAAACAAAACGAAAGAAAAGTAATACTAAAAAAATATAAATCGGATCTAAAAAAATTAATTAAAAAATAAAAAATCACTATTCTACCAAAAAAAAAGAGTTCAAAAATAAGAATAAAAAATCAAAAATAAAATGGGACGACTACACTTGAAACGCAATCCAATTAATCTTCTCTTATCCTTTCTCTCATAGTCCTGTAATGATCTGGTACCCCACCTTTCACTATTTTGTCCTGCAAAATCAAAGAGAATTAAGAATTAAAATGATGTAATAGATCAAGTAATAAAACAAAATAAAAAAAAATAATGAAACGGCTACAGATAAAGAAAACAAAAATTTTTCTCCGTTGCTTTCCCGAAAACGGTGCCAAAAACTTGGTGTAGCTAGAAGCGTGTCGTTAACCACTTTGGAATACTAGTTTAAATATTTATAAATTTTTTCAATCCTCACGTAACCTTAAACAATGTAGTATGTGGTGAGGAAGGGGTCGAACCCAAAGAAAAGTGAGGGAAAATTATTATTTCTCTTTGTTCTAGACAAATAAAATGAAAATGGAATTGGGAATTGTAGAAAATCAAAAAATTCAATTTATTAATGTTGAAATTAAAGGTTTGGAATTAAACTAGACACTAATTAAAATTATGAAATTAAAAGAGTACTAAAATCAACAAAAGAAATAAACAAAAGTGATCCAAAATTCAGATCCAATGGTGGTAGTTGTAGATTGGCCGAAGAGCTTGTAGGAACCCTCCCAACAAGCACCGGGCATCATTTCCTTCTTCAGCCCTCGAACCCCTCAGGACACCTTAGCCTTGAACCAGATGAATTAAGATCTACAAAACACAAAAACGAACAGAAGTTAAATCTAAAATAATGTTGGAATACAAATAACAGAAAAGAAAAAAAAGAAAAAAAAGTTGGTTGATCAGATCTAGTGGCAGTAGTTGCAAATTGGTTGAACAGCTTGCAGGAACCCCTCTTGACAAGAACTGGATGTCCTTCCCTTCTACAACCCTTGAACTCCTCAAGAAGCCTTAGCCTTTTAAACTGGGTGAATTGACCAACCCCTTCTCTAGGGCCCCTGGGGTCCTTTTTATAGAGAATGGTGGATATAACTGGAATTAGAGAGAAAGAGGGGGGTGGCAGCTAGGTTTTAGCAAAAATATGGGTGCCTTAGGTTTTAGAATGAAAGGTTAGTTTGGTTCTAGGGTGATCCTAAGACTGAGAAAAAAATGAAAGGGTGGCCAATATTATGTAGGGTTGAGATTTAATGGCTAAAAGCTAAATAGTGAAAATTTGAAGTTAGGTGACTCCCTAGGGTTAGAATTCTAAAAAGAGAGTTAGAAGGCTAGGGTTTGTTAGGATGAAAAGAATGAGTTAGAAGGCGCCCTAGGGTTTGCTAAGTAGAGGGGAGCATGCTAATACAGTAGGAGGGGCGCCATTCTTGGTTTAGCAGATAGGAGGCACCCTCCTGTGCTTAGTTTTTTCACATAAACACCCCCTCTCTCAACTGGACTTTACACCAGCTTCCCAAAAACAACTTCCCAAAAACTACATTTCAGCCATTTAACTTCCCCAGTTTTTCATAGTAGTTGCATAGAGACCCTCAGGGCTCACAACATTGAATTTAATTGGGAAAAGGGCACACTTTGACTATTCTAAGGCCAAAAATACCCCTAAAATGATGCCCTTAAGGCATCAAAATACAGAGTTATCAATGTACAACCCTCTAATATATTTTCTTATTGATTCTTGATTGTCTTTAATCGGCTGTAATTAATTTCAGATCACAATTTTCAATTGAATCTTGCAATGGACACCAAACCCTTGGCCGGTTTGACCCAAGATTGGTTCAAACTGGTTGGACCGAACCTGTGGTTCAATAGGGGTCTATTCTCAGCCCAAATTCTGATTTAAGCCAAGGGTTTGATGGCCCATTACAAGATGCAATTTGGTCCACCTTGTAAAACCCAGTTTTATTAAGTTAAAACTGCATTAGCCCTAATTCAGCCTAAATGCTATATGGGCCGAAGTGCCTTTTGTAGTTCAACCCATATACCTTGATAATGTTATATGATAATATTATGGGATTTAATGGGCTGATATTGATTTAACTTAATTAATTTAGGGTTTTATAGTTGATTTAATTGATTGGATCAATTATGTGTTTGTTTCATGCATGTGATGTTTGATGTGTGATGTGCTGCACATGGGCCATAAGCACTTGGCCCTGTTCATTCATTAGTGGCTCTCTACGCACACCATGGCTGAATGCACATCATTGCCATGGTGCCCTAAAGATCACTGGATGATCTCTCTTTTTGGCCCCCAGATCAACTTCCTCCCCAAGAGGAATCCTAGCTGTTTTGGGCCCATTTGAATCTGACTTTAAGAAAGTCAGTGGGAGCCACTTTGGTTTGACCTAAATCACATCTAGGGACGTAACAACTTGTTTCCTCTAGATATACAAGTGCATGTGATAGGGAGATTCATATGACGAACTCTTTAAAGACCTTCTACCATTAGCATGATGATGAGTTTATCAGTAATGAGGAGATGCACCGTAAAATTGGGATATGCATTTGCTAGTGAGTCTGTTTGATTGCTTCATAAGATGATAGGGGCGTCATAGACCGATGTGGGAGGGGCCTATCCTTAAATGGAAGATTCTCTGAAGGTACCTTGGCGTTTACAAATATGACGGGTCAGAACTTACTGGACAAAAAGGTTTAACCTAAAATGGCAATGAGCCTTGTTTGATAGAGGCCAAAGGGAAAGCTCATAAGATGAATGGATATGATCTTTCATAGAAAGTGGTGGAGTTATGCAGTTGAAACAGTTGGCTCCATGCACCATATGTGATTTCCCACATTTCTAGAGACATAACCACGTCTCCGTCACTGAGATGAGAGAGAAATCTCAGAGATGAAGAAATGAAAATGGAACATAGATAAAAAGCCTTTTCTATGTAAATAACACAAATCAATTTAGGTTGTGGATTAATAATTTGCATTGCCTTTTATCAGAAATGGTAAATGAACAATTCGCCAAACTGTTGGACGATAATAAGCTTAAGGGCCCAAACTACGCTGACTGGTTCTGTAACCTTATGCTGGTGCTGACGTCCGAGAAATTGGACAAGGTAGCCAAAAACCCTGCACCGGAACGTCTAGGTGACAGGGCTTCCGAGGCACGGAAGAAAGAGTATCAAGAATAGGAGGAGAAAATTCTCTTGCCCGGTGTTATATCATAGCCTCCTTGGACAATCTGATACAACAACAGTTCGATAAGATCGAAGTGTCCAAGGATATCATGGATAGTCTAAGGATGATGTATTAAGAGTAGAATTGTTCTACTCGACAAATGGTCTTAAAATTGTTTATGACCACTCAAATTACTGAGAACCAACAGGTTTATGACCATTGTCTAAAGATGATGTGCTATATCAATGAACTGGAGGATCTCGGTTCAGGGCTTGATGATGACACTAAAATTGATGATGTTCTTAATTCTTTGCCACCCTCCTTCAATCAGTTTATCATGAATTACAACATGAATAAGCTAAAACTTAGCCTTCAGGAACTTAGCAATATGTTGCAGAGGGTTAAAGAACTGATTAAGAAGGATAGGCCAATTTTCATGCTTGTTGAAGGTGGCAAATCAGGCAAGAAGAAGAGGAAGGCAAAGAAGAAGCCTCAAAAGAAAGTTGGCAAGGCCAAAAAGCAGAAGAAGGATAAGACATCAGATGCCTATCACTTCTACAAGCAGACCGACCATTGGAAGAGGAATTGTCCCCAATATCTGGAGACCAAGAAGCAAGTTAATTTCGAATCCTTTATCATAGAAACCAATTTGTTGGACACTTCTGCGTCCTGGTGTATTGACTCTGGGGCTTTTATTCATGCATGTAACACATTGCAAGGGTTCAAGACAAGTAGAAGGCTGAGTGATAGAAAAGTGACTCTTTACTTGGGAACTTCTGCAACTGTTGCAACTACAGCCATAGGAGTTGTAGAATTGTATTTCAGAGGAGTTATTTTACTTAAAGACTATTTTTATGTACCGAATTTGATAAGAAATTTGATTTCTGTTTCAAAATTGTGTATGGATAGTTATTCTACTTTATTCAGTAATGTGATTACTATTAGACATGTTCATGGGCCGGGTAGCCCGACGGCCCGGCCCGGCCGGGCTTGGTCATATAATTAGGCCCGCGGGCCTAACCTCGGGCTTAACACAATAAGCCCAACTGTGTTTCGGGCTAGGCTCGGGATTTGTCAATAAAGCCCGGCCCGAGTCTGGCCCGGCCTGACTCAGTATTATATATTTTATAAAATATATAATATGTATTTTATATATTATATAAAATATATAAATAATATAATATTTATAATTTAATATATATATATATATATATTTTATTCTTTTCTTTATAATTTCAATCTATCTCTCTCTCTATTCAGCTGCTTCAACATTAATAATAATAATAGTATAGGCTAAATTTCGGGCCCGAGCCCGGGCCCGGGCCCAAGCTCGGGCTTTTTATGAGGGCCGGGCTCAGGCCCAAGTTGTAAGCTCGATGGTCGGGCTGGGCTCGGGCTCGGGCCTTAAAAAAATTTGTTAATACACAGTAAAAGCCCGGCCCGGCCCGGCCTATGAACAGGTCTAATTACTATTAAGCGGAATAACAAATTCCTTAATTATGGAGAACTTGAGAATGGTCTCTATGTTCTCTATCATTCTCTAGAAACAAAGTTAACCGAAACTACGTCGGGTGTAATCCCCAAGAAAAGAATACGTGATACAGTTAATCCCACGTGCCTGTGGCATTATCGACATGGCCACATTAACATAGATTGTATCACAAGGTTGGTAAAGGATGGTCCTTTGGATTTTTTAACTGTAGAAGATCTTCTAACCTGTTAACCTTGCCTTTAGGGTAAGATGACGAAACGGCCATTTACAGGTAAGCCTGAAAGATCTACAAGCACACTAGACCTGATACATACTGATGTTTTAACTGTGGTCCCATGAATGCTAGGACATGTAACCAGCACGTTTACTTTATAACATTTACCAATGTTTTTTCACAATATTGTTACGTGTACCTAATGAGACACAAGTCTGAATCATTTGAAAAGTTTAGGGAGTTTAGACAAGAGGTTGAGAAACAGTTGGGGAGACATATTAAGGCCCTTTGATTAGATCGAGGAGGCGAATATATCTCCGATGAATTTAGGGAATACTTAAGGGAAAATGGGTATGTATCATAACTAGCTCCTCCTGCTACACCACAATTAAATAGTGTATCAGAGAGGAGAAATTGGACTCTATTGGATATGGTTCGTTCACTTCTCGTCCACTCGGAATTATTTATATCCTTTTGGGGTTACGCATTAGAAACTGTGATAACGTGCTGAACCGGGTTCCAACCAAATCCATTCCTTAGACTCCATATGAGCTATGGACCGGTAAGAAACCAAGTGTAAGACACTTGAAGATTTGGGGTTGTCCAACACATGTTAAAAGAACAAGTGCTGACAAATTGGAATGCAAGACCAGCCGTTGCCTATTTGTTAGCTACCCTAAAAGCTCTGTAGGTTATTTATTCTATGATCCAAATGAGCAAAAGTTGTTTTGCAGTCGAAATGCCCATTTCTTGGAAGAATACTATATTCTAGACAATCATCATCAGGAAGTTCTTGATGAGGAGAGGCCAGGGGTAGTGAGAGATGTCCTATAGGCTCCAGAAAACAACCAACCTAGAAGATCTACCCAGGTTTTTAGGCCTCAAGTTCGTTACGACTATGATCAAGAAAGTTACTTGATGGAAGCCGTGAATAGTGAGGAAGATCCCATAACTTATAAGGAAGCTATGTTGGACATAGATTTCTTGAAGTGGGTAGATTCCATGAGAGCTGAAATGTACTCAATGAAGACTAATGGAGTCTGGACTCTCATAAATCTGCCCCTTGGGGTAAAAGTAATTGATTGCAAATGAATTTACAAGAGGAAGAAGGGCCCCGATGGGAAAGTTGAGACCTACAAGGCTCGTCTTGTGGAGAAAGGGTATACTCAGAAAGAAGGAATCAACTATGAGGAAACCTTTTCACCAGTGGCCATGCTTAAATCCATTAGGATCCTGCTAGTTATAGCAGAATACCATGATTACGAGATTTGGCAAATAGATGTCAAAACCGCATTCCTGAATGAAGATTTTACTAAAGATATCTACATGCAGCAACCACAAGGATTCATTGCTATAGGTCAGGAACACATGGTGTGTAAACTCAATCGATCCATATATGGACTTAAGCAAGCTTCTAGGAGCTGGAACATTCGGTTTGACTCTACTATCAAATAGTTTGACTTTGAGCAGAATCCAGATGAGCCTTAAGTTTATATTCCTGGTTCTGTATGTAGATGACATCATACTCATTGGGAATGATGTGAGAATGTTAACTATGGTGAAAGTGTGGCTTTCACAGCAATTCTCCATGAAAGATCTTGGAGAAGCCTCCTACATCTTGGGTCTACGACTCTATAGAGAAAGATCGAAGAGGATAATAGGATTATCTCAACCTAATTACATTGACAAATTTGTCAAAAGCTACAGCATGGAGAACATTAAGAAAGGAAATGTTCCTTTCAAGCATGGAGTCACTCTCTCCAAGGGGATGTCTCCCAAGACTCCCGAGATTGAGGGCATGAAAGAGGTTCTCTATGCCTCAGCCGTAGGGAGCATCATGTATGCCTTGCTATGCACTTAGCCTGACATTGCTCAGCTAGTGAGTGTGGTAAGTAGATATAAATCAAACACAGGACAGGAGCACTAGATTGCTATGAAAAACATACTGAAATACTTTCCAAAGACGAAAGAGTTTTGTCTAGTATTCGATGGTAGTTCACTATAGATCTTAGGGTATATGGATGTTGATTTCTAGTCAGACCCAGATGATAGAAAGTATACATCTGGTTACATCTTTATGATGGGGTCCTATGTACTAAGAAAAATAGTCCTCGACCCAAGCCAAGCACGTGCTATAAGAGAAGTTGCCTAATGAATGAAGTTGTTCATTCTGGAATTAGGAAGTCAGCACATCACCCATTCCACTGTTGTGTGACAACACTTGATCTACGGGAGATTGTTGTTAGAAGGTAGCATCAGTGGAGAATGTGATAGACTCATTGACTAAGCTACTCACGCAGAAAGTGTTTGAGAAACATGTGCAAAGTTTGGAACTAAGGCTTGTACCAAATTAGACCTAAGTGCAAGTAGGAGCTATTAGATAGTGTATGCCCTTAGCTCCAATCAGATTGATGTACAGATCCATTTATTGTAAATGAGTGAAAGTACATAATTGATTCGTGTAATCTATGGTGTGCTTTTGTTTAATACCCTTAAACTGGACACTTCAAAGACTCGTGTTACTTTAGAATCTTCACAACCGTTGGATAAACCTGGGGAGGTTTATCTTGCCAAGGCTAACACTAATGTGTTGCCAAGCCAGTTGGGGTGGCTTGTCTCAACTGCAAGGGTGAGACCTGAAGCACATGTAGTGTGGGTTTACTTAAAACCTTGAACCAGACCATTTTCTAGTTATGCCCTGGACCTTGGAGACAGATGGGCAAAACTGGAAAGTTATGCCTTAAGGGCATCATTTTAGGGGTATTTTAGGCCTTAGAATAATCAAAATGTGCCATTTTCCCAGTTAAATTCAATATTGTGACCTCTGAGGGTCCCTGTGCAAATCTTGGGGTAAACTGGTGAAGTTTTAGGGCTAAAATGCAGTTTTTGGAAAGCTGGTGTGAATTCCAGTTGAGAGAGGGGGTGTTTTTATGAAAAACTAAGCATAGGATGACACCTCCTATCTACCAAACCCAGATAGGATCCCCTCCTACTGTATTAACATACTCCCCTCTCTTTAGCAATCCCTAGGGCGCCTCTCCACTCATTATTTTCACCTCTAACAAACCTTAGCTGCCCTAGGCTCTAAAATCTCCACCCTCCACTCTCTCTTAACCTCTAATCTCAACCATCTAAGCCTTAGAAGCCCCTCATACCCTTAGATCTCTCCCTAGACAGCATACTAGCCTTACACGTCACTCCTTAAACCTCAATCAATCACCTTAGGGCGCCACATCACACCAACCAATCACATTTCTCCATCTCTAGTCACCCAAATTTGCTCCCTCCATTCTATGCGCCCAAATCTCAGCCCTACATAATATTGGGCGCCCTCTCCTTCTCTTCTCAACCTTAGGATCACCTTAGAACAATTCTAACCCTCCATTTTCAACCTTAGGGTGCCCATATTTTTGCAAAAAACCCATCTGCTGCCCTTTTCTTTCTCTCTAATCCTAGTTTTGTCCACCATTCTCTATGAAAGGGACCCCAGGGGCCATGGAGAACGGGTTGGTCAATTCACCAAGTTCACAAGGCTAAGGTTTCTTGAGGAGTTCAAGGGTTGTAGAAAGGAAGGACGCCCAGATCTTGTCAGGAGGGGTTCCTACAAGCAGTCCATCCAATCTGCATCTACCGCCACTAGATTTGATCAACCATCCCTTTTGTTTTCTTTATTTTCTTATATGTTATTTTTATTTTAGCAATCTTTTAGATTTAATTTCGGTTGGATTCTGCCCCCAGGTAAAAATGAAGGCTGTTCTTGAGAAGTTCAAGGGTAGAGGAAAAGGAGAACACCCAGGCAAGAGGAGGGGTTCCTGCTTGCAATTCACCTAGCCACTACTGCCACCTCTGGATCCGGATCCCAGCCAGTTTCCCATAGTTTTAGATTTACTTTTTACACATGTTTTTATTTTCCGTTCTTTAATTTCCAATTTTTATTTTATTTCTGTAATTTACTTTTTATCAAATTTAATTTTTGTCTTCATTTCTACAGATCTAAAATTCGACCAGGTAAGACGGAAGGCCCAATTCAAGGAGTTCGAGGGTCAAAGGATAGATTCGGAGACTGCTACCTCTGACCGAGTTGCAGATTTTCTATTTAGTTTTTTTTTTATTTCTGTTATTTATTTATTTTTTTGCAATTTTTTCTTTTAGTATTGTTAGAATTTTATTTTAATGAATTCCAGTTCAGTTAATTAAATTTTGTGTTTCTGCAATCTCAAATCTTGTTATTTTGTTTGGATTGAAGTACGTAACAATTTTTCCCTTGCTTCCCTATGGATACGACCCCTTTCTCACCACTAACTGCATTTTGTAGTTATTTTGAGAATTGTAAAATTTATAAATATTGAAATTGGTGTTCCGAAGTTGTTAACGACACACTTCCAGACACACCAAGTTTTTGGCGTCGTTGCCGGGGAAGCAACAGAGAAAAATTTTTAATTGCTTTGTTCGGATCTGTTTCATTATTTTTGTTTGATTACTTGATCGGTAATCTCATTTTAATTCTTGTTTCTCTTTGATTTTGCAGGACGTAATAGAAAAAGGTGGGGTACCGGAGCGTTGCCGGACTACTGAAGAAAAGAGAAGAGGAGAAATTGGGATTGTGATTCAGGTGTAGTTATCCCAATTTAATCCTATTTTTTTTGTTTTTATTCTCAGATTCTTTTTGGTAAAGTAGTGCTTTTGAATTCTTAGTTAATTATTTTTATTTCCTGGTAGATCCGATTTATTTTTTTTGTCTTGTTCTTAGATCTATTTTTTTTCTATTTATTTCTAGGTTCGAATTGGGTTTTTCATTTTTCATTTCTAGAATCAATCACTCCTGTAACTTTTCGTTTCTTTGATCTTTTTCTTTTAGTACTAGGTGCGTTATTTCCTTAGTTGTCATTTTCTTAACTTTTTTTGCTTTTATTGATTTCTGTGTTCGTTTAAGTTCTGAATTAGTAGGTGTGAGTTATTTTTCTTAGATCTTGTTTTTATTTTTGTTTTATTTTCTTGAGCAAACTAGATTTCTGTTTAGGATTGTTAGGTTCTATTTTTTCTTTATTTTCAGATTAGAAACTCACTTCATTTCTTTGATTTTTTTTATTGCCGCATATTCTTATTTTTTTTTATTTTATTTTCTGTTTAATCTTTAGAGTAGCGAACTCCCTTCTTAATCTTCATTTCTGTAGTATTATCTTTTTGTAAAATTAGTTCCTTTATTTTTCTATTTTTTTGTGATTAATTGTTGTTGTAATTAATTGCTCCCTTAATTAGTGGTTTAATTGAATAATTGATTGTTAATTAGGAAATTATTCAAAATTTCAAATTTGAGTTTAAATTTMAAAATTTGAATTTGAATTTGAATCTGAATTTGAATTTGAATTTGAATTTAAATTTCAAATTTTGAATTTCAAAAAAAAAAATAATAAAATTAATATTTTAATTTTTTTTTCATTTGCATTCTAACGTTAGGATTTGATATGTTCTAGAGCATGCATCATATAGGATTATTTAATTGCTGAAATTATCTTGTTAGTTGTTAATGTGTTAGGGTTTTTCATTTTTAATTGTTTTCTTTGCTGAATTAATTTGTTTTATTATTTTATTGCTGAATCGCATATTAGAGATAACTGTTCATGCATTGTAATTAGTTGCATTTATTTTGTTTATTGTGTATTTCCATTAATCCATTTATTGGCAATCCATTTTAAATAAGATAAGGTGGAGATTTCATCACCCTTCCTTGGGCCAAAAACAACCACCCTTTCACGTGCAATTCACCCTATACCTTAATTTAAAATTTGGATTGCAAGATCCTTTAGGGGGCCCCAGGTTTTACTTTCCATAGGGAATCTTGCGATTAGTTTCCATAACCGGCGGTTGGTGTCTAAGGAAAGAGGTTAACCGGCTAAGCCTAAGCAAGTTTTATGGTTACTTAATTAGGTCATTGTGAGAGCAATGGGAGCCTCCCACATCCCCACCTCTTACCTGGCTAACCAAAGGAAGTGGCATAATTCCAAGTGAACCTAAGAGGATTTACATTGGTTGAACCACTAGTTTAGGAAACCTTAGTTTTGCCCGTAGGTCATGTGTTTGAATTGCTTGCATTTGAAAAAAACAGAAAATAAAAAATTTAAAAATTCAAATTTGAGTTTAAATTTTAGAATTTAAATTTCAAAATCTAAATTTGAAATTAAAATTCAAAATTAAAATTTCAAATTTCAAAAAGGAAGAAAAAGGGACTTCTAAGTTGTATGTTGGGAAGGAGATCTCCGAGGAGAGAAATAGTAGAACCCATACCTGAGATAGAGAGATACCTCCATCACCAGCAACGCAACCAAATGGCTGAGATCGATGATGAGCAGCCCAGAATGTTGAATGAGTATTTCACTCCGACCCAGTATAACCCTTCATCCTACGCATAGTTGTTGGATACTCAAGCCTTTCAGTATGAAATTAAATCAAGAACAATCCAGGTGCTCCCCTCTTTCTACGGGAACCCAAGTGAGGACCCATACAAACACATAGATGAGTTTCTGGAAATCTGTTCCACTGTAAGGATCCAAAACAGTAGTGACGATGCCCTTAGATTAACTCTTTTCCCCTTTTCCTTGAAAGACAAGGCCAAGCCGTGGTTGTGAACTATAGGGAGACCTATTAGAACTTGGGCAGAAATGCAACAAGAATTCCTTAGAAAGTTCTACCCTATAGGACGAACCAACACCATGAGAAGAGCCATCACTGGATTCACCCAAACACCGGGTGAACAAATTCACGAGTCTTAGGAAAGAATGAAAGAGTTGTTGAGAAAGTTCCCACACCATGGCCTATCCAAGTGGGAAATTGCCCAAGCCTTCTATGAAGGTTTGATTGATCAATACAGGCAAATGGTAGATGCATCATGTGGGGGGGCATTTATGAGTAAAATTGAGGATGAAGCGTATGCTCTTTTCGAAACATTGAGTGAAAATTCTATCAACAATGCATCATTATATTCCTATGAAAGGTCAGTGGGACCCTCAAAGAGGGCAGGGCTCTATGAAGTCAGGAATAGTATAGAACCCAAGGCAAGAATGGACCTGAATGCAATCTCTAGAAAATTGGACAAGGTAGATCTTCTAGCCCAAAATATTGATCAATTCTTCACCTATAACCAACAATCGGGCCCATCTACCCCTTATCCTGAAGTTTATTCCATTTGTGCCAGCCCAACCCACCAAGTTGATGATTGTCCAACGGTGACTCAGTTTCCACCGTTTATCCAAGAACAGGTAGCCCAGAGTTTCTCGAGGCCTAATAATGATCCATTTTCAAATACTTACAACCCTGGGTGGAGAAATCACCCTAATTTTTCTTGGAGGACATGTCAACCTAACACACAGTCCCATCAGTACCATCCATCTAACACCATGGCCCAGCAATTTCAGAGGCCACAAGTGTAGAGCCAATTCCAGCAAACTTACCCTAGGAACCAGCTGGTCTAACCTTATCAGGTTTACCCACAACCTCCTTAGACCAATATAGTTGATAACAAATTCATGCAGTTTCAGTAACTGATTCTAACTCAGTAGCAGTCCATCGCTAGATTAGAGAGCCAAATAGGACATCTAGCCAAAGCCAAGGTGAGGAGAAAAGTAGAACAACTACTGAGTCAACCGGTTGCGAATCCTAGAAATCGGCCACCGGGTTTTCCTCCACAACAGATTCAACCACCTCCTAAGAACCCTTCGTTTGAAAATGCCAAGGCTATTACGACCTTAAGGAGTGGGAGGATTTTAGAGGACCCGTATGAGAAAAAGAAATTTGAAAACATCAGTGAAGGAGAAAAGGAGCAAGAAGACCATAAGCTGGGGGGGGGGGCAAAGAAAAAGAAAAGGAAAATTTAGAAGAAAAACCTATAGTGAACCAACCTATAGTTCCTTTTCCAACTGCACTCACAGCCGGGCCGTTGCAAAAGACGAAAGAGACTCGCAACGAGGAGATCTGGGAGTTATTCAAGCAAGTCCATATTAACATCCCTCTCCTCGACGCGATACAACATGTCCCATCCTATTCCAAGTCTTGAAAGAATTGTGTGCTCAAAAGAGGGAGCCACGATCGGCCCCCCAAAAAGTGATGCTCTCGATAGATGTTAGTGTGGTTCTCCTAAACCAACTCCCCTGGAAAATTATAGACCCTGGTTCTCCTCTAATAAGTTGTTCATCTCTGGAATCACTTTTGATCAAGCCCTATTAGATCTTGGAGCTAGTGTAAATTTGCTCCCCTCTGTTATTTATGAAAGGTTCAGGATCGACGAGTTAAAACCTACCCCGGTAATTCTGCAACTTGCTGATCGGTCAGTCAAGACTCTTCGATGTGTTATCGAGGACGTCATTGTTAGAGTAGATGACTGTTACTTTCCAGTGGATTTTATCATCCTAGACATGACCCCAACCGAGGAACTAAACCATAACCCGATAATCTTAGGATGTCCGTTTCTAGCAACTGCCAATGCAAACATCAACTATAAATCAGGAGAAATGGACATTTCATTTGGGGTGTAGAAAGTTCGATTAAATGTATTTAGTGCCACTAAGTATCCAAACCTTGGGGAAGATGAGTTTAAGGTAGAGGTAGTGGACAACCTTGTAGATGCCTTGCCTACCCTTTGGTTAGCCCAATGTGAGCCTTGTCTGTGTAAAGAAGAAAGCAAGTCTGGAAGTATAGATGTGAGAAGTTAAACTTAGCGCTGGTTGGGAGGCAACCCAACTTAATTTTTAATTGTTTTTGCTTTTAGGATTATAGTTTTTGTTTTCTTGATTCGAGACCACTTGGCAGACCTTGAACCCCTTGGAAAAACATTCTTGATTGTTCCCTTTGGCCCAAGTCCCTTTGTATCATTCTAGACATGCCATTGGGGACAATGTCACTTAAGTTGGAGGGTGAGGAAAGAGAGAGAAAAATTGAAAAAAAAATAATAAGAGCTTAGACTTTAGAAATGTAGAACTAAAAAATTTACTGAGAAATTTTTGAGTAATAAGAAGAGAAAGATCGAGAAATTAGACAAAAATTCTTCAAATAATTAGAGATAGTGGACTACCCTAAACAGTGTTTCCAAAAAAAAAGGTCAATGGGTCAATGGACACCTTGAACTTAGTAATAGGGTCTCTTCACCTAACGCAAGTGTTGAGATTCGTGTCAAATGGTGGAAGGTAGCAATAAAATAAGTGTGCATCTCAAAGTTCAAGGGTAGAAATCCATTACCAGAAATGGTAAGAAGAATATCGGTCTAATTTTGAAATCAATCTCAGATTTTCTTGACAAACTGCAAATGGAAGAGTATACAATATTTTTAAGCTAAGTTTTTGAAATATTCAAAGCAAGACAGTTTTATCCCTTAAATCCCAATACTGATCTTGCAATGGGAATGATCTTTTTACTCAGTGTAATTTTAAGGCTGTGTTGATAAGGGACTAGCAATGGTTAAGTTGGGGGTGTGATAACTCTATATTTTGATGCCTTAAGGGCATTATTTCAGCCTTAGAATAGTCAAAGTGTGCCCTTTTCCCAGTTAAATTCAATGTTGCGACCTCTGAGGATCTTTGTACAACTTCTGTGGAAATTTGGGGAAGTTACATGGCTGAAATGCAGTTTTCAGGAAGCTGGTGTGAAGTCCAGCTGAGAGAGGGGGTGTTTCTGTGAAAAATGAGCACGGGAGGGCACCTCCTATCTGCCAAACCTAGATAGGTGCCCCTCCTACTGTATTAGCATACTCCCCATTCCTTAGCAAACCCTAGGGCGCCTCCCCACTCATTCTTTTTACCTCTAACAAACCTTAGCCACCCTAGACTATCAAATCTCCACCCTCTACTCTCTCATAACCTCTAATCTCAACCATCCAAGCCTTAGCAGTCCCTCATACCCTTAAATCTCTCCCTAGACAACATCCTAACCTTACACCTCACTCCTTAAACCTCAAACAATCACCTTAGGGTGCCACATCACACCAACCAATCACATTTCTCCAGCTCTAGGTGCCCAAATCTGCTCCCTCCATTCTGGGTGCCCAAATCTCAGCCCTACATAATATTGGGCACCCTCTCCTTTTCTTCTCAGCCTTAGGATCACCTTAGAACAATCTTAACCCTCCATTCTCAACCCTAGGGCGCCCATATTTCTGCAAAAATCCAGCTGCTGCCCCTCTCTTTCTCTCTAATCCTAGTTTTGTCCACCCTTCTCTATAAAAGACCCCAGGGGCCCTGGAGAAAGGGTTGGTCAAATCATCCAGTTCACAAGGCTAAGGTTTCTTGAGGAGTTTAAGGGTTGTAGAAAGGAAGGACGCTCAGATCTTGTCAGGAAGGGTTCTTGTAAACAGTCTAGCCAATCTGCAACTACCGCCACTGGATTTGATCAACCATCCCTTTCATTTTCTTTATTTTCTTTTATGTTATTTTTATTCTATCAATCTTTTAGATTTAATTTCGGTTGGATTCTGCCCCCAGGTAAGATGGAATGTTGTTCTTGAGAAGTTCAAGGGTAGAGGAAGAAGAGAACACCCAGGCAAGATGATGGGTTCCTACTTTTAGTTCGCCTAGCCACTACTACCACCTATGGATTTGGATCCCAACCAGTTTCCCATAGTTTTAGATTTACTTTTTACGCATGCTTTTATTTTCCATTATTTAATTTTCAGTTATTATTTTATTTCTACAATTTATTTTTGTCAAATTTAATTTTTGTCTTCCTTTTTGTAGATTTGGAATTCAGCCAAGTAAGATGAAAGGCCGAGCTCGAGGAGTTCGAGGGTCAAAGGATAGATCCAGAGACTGCTACCTCTGAGTGTTTATTGTCTGTTTTGTGGTTTGTGTTGTTTATTGTCTTTGGAAGGTTGTGGTTTGTGTTTTTTTCTCTGTTTTGTGTTGTTTATTGTCTCTTTCTTTTCCTTATTTTGTTATTTTTGATTGGGTGGGGGGGTGGAACAACATCAGTATTATCTTATTGTGTTGGAAAGAGGATTTGTCAAGATATGTATCTGGAATTTAAAATCTATTTAATGTAAATATATATATCCTGATAATTGTTCATGCCAGATGTTAATTTGAGTAAAACTAAAATTGATGGTTTTAATACAATTTAGGCATGGGTATTGCTTGTCTTTATTAATTTTTAATTGATGCTAACTCTGTCTGTAGTGGCATCTTTGCCTCATTGGTTGAAGATTTCTTTTTATGTTGTCTATGCATTTTTAACTATGAGCTACTGTGACTATTCATATGGAATTAAATGTCATTTCTCTTCAATCAACTTTTTCCTCTTTGATCATTCAAACAGGATGATTCATATCTTGAGAGTTACATCAGCACCATTGGAATTGACTTTGTAAGTGATTATTACATATTACTAAATCTTCCTCCTTACATAGGTGCATGGTGCTAAATTGTACTCCCACCTTTTATTTATAGAAAATACGTACTGTGGAGCAGGACGGGAAGACAATTAAGCTTCAAATTGTGAGTATAGTTAAAATTTTAGATGCATTATCTATTCTTGGTTGCTTATATGACAATGGCTATAAGCAGTGTAGCACATACTAAATAGTTGTGTTCCTTATAGCCTAGAAGACTTAGATGATATTGTTTGTTTTTAATTAATAGTTCTGAATTTTATTTGAGAAATGTTCATCAATCCTGGTTCTGCCCTTGATGTGGGATAAGAGAATTATTGAAAGTGTGGAACTAAATTTCAATAGATTACCTTAAAAGGATCCAACTGCTCAAAATCGAGGAGAATTTCTGGTCCTGGGTCTAATGATCAGCCAACCTTGTTTTGTTTTTGCCCCAGATAATTTTATTGCAGAGCCCTCCCCATGAAATATTGCTGAGCCAGTGTTTTTTAGTAGGGTTATCCTAGCTACAGCCTTTTATTTTAATTCACATTTGTGGTGTGTTTGCCACTGAAAGGGTGGATAGCTTCTGCTTGTCCCTCTGGAATTCATGGCATGATCATGTAATGAACCTTATTTCTAATATTGACTGATTGTTGACCACATATTGGAGTCAATTTGGTTTTTTGGGCACTCATACCTTTTTAGTTGGTGTTTTTTCATGCTAACCCATTCTGCTTGTATGAATTTTGCAGTGGGTCACCGCTGGGCAAGAATGTTTCAGGACAATAACTAGCAGCTACTACCGTGGTGCTCATGGAATTATAGTYAGTCATTTCCCACTTCTTTTTCCTTTGTTTGCATAGCCCCTCTCTCTACTTGTCATTGCAATTCAATTATCTCAAACTTGGTTGTTTCTTGGGCAGGTGGTATATGATGTAACAGATCAAGAGAGCTTTAACAATGTCAAACAATGATTGAATGAAATTGACCGCTATGCTAGTGAAACTGTCAACAAGCTTCTGGTTGGGAACAAGTGCGACCTTACAGCACACAAAGTTGTCTCTTATGAGACAGCTAAGGTATTACTGATAATTCCCATGCTTTTAGGTGACTACTTTTCTGTTGAAGCAACTCCTGTTCTTCTTGGAGATGTGAAAAATGGTTTCTTCATATTTTCTTTCTGTTGTTTTAGGCCTTTGCTGATGAAATTGGGATACCATTCATGGAAACCAGTGCGAAAAATGCAACTAATGTGGAACAAGCCTTCATGGCTATGGCTGCTGAGGTCAAGAATAGGTACTGCTTATGCCTGCTTTCTATGCATTGGAATAATATCATATCAAATAAAAGGGGGGTTATATGAAATTGGTACACTGATGGAAATACTTGCATTCTCGCGAGAAGGCTTTGAAGTGTAGTATTATGATTATCATCTGTCGGTGTGACTTCTCACTTCTAGTCCAGCATTAGTTGGGTCTTTCAGTTACTTTTGTTTATGTGGATGACCTTGTATCAGCTACCTATATTTCATTTCCTGTTTGGTTTTGGTTACTGCAGGATGGCAAGCCAACCGACTATGAACAATGCCAGGCCTCCAGTGGTGCAGCTCCAAGGACAACCTGTTGCTCAGAAGACTGGATGCTGCTCCTCTTAGATTGAAGTATTTATTGGTACTGTGTTGCCTGCTCAATGGCATGTGAAAGTAGTTGTCTTTTCTTTCTACTTGAGTTCTAAACGACTGATCACTTCCAACCCACTTTACCATGATTTGCTTTTCATTTTGGTTGCTTCAGATTGTTGCTAAAATCCATTCTTTTCAACTACTTGATTCTAAGAAGGCATGTACAAATCAGAAATATTAGTTGCAGTTATTTCTTTTCTGTGTTGCACCCTTCTATCATGATATATCTTCTTTTGGAAACTTTACAAGGCATGACTTAATATGTATGGCACATGGATGGATACCAATGCAATTTTGCTTCGCAAAACAAATAATTGGCACATGGTGACCAATTATTTCATATCAATTCAGATCTAAAACAAATATGTAGAGTAATAATTATTAAATACATAAGCACTGGAAGCTAATTGAACGTTGACTCCATCTTACCTGATTAGGTTATAATGAATAAATTATTAAATACAAAAGAGAAATAGGCCATTTCGATTCCGATTCCAATCACGAATCAAACCGGTCCTTAATTCTGAAAATAGTATAGTCTAGTCATGGTTTTGAAAACAGGACTGACCAGGTTATATAAATATATATATATATATATATATATATATATATATATATATATATTATAGATTTAGCGGCAGTCGCGACAGTGGCAGTTCCAAACATCTTTAGCTATTTTTAGTGGCAGTTTTTTGTTCTTTACCGGCAGACAAGAAAACTGCCACTAGAATTTCTAGCGACAGTATTTTTAGCAGCTTTTTGCTGACTGCCGGTAAAGTTTCTAGCGACAGTTTTGGGGACCTTTAGCGGCAGTTAAAGGTCATTTTTCCCCGTAGTGAGACCATTTCTCTATCTACAAGTATTATTCTTTTTTTCTTTTGTAAGTCTTTGTTGGTGTCTATATTTAATAAAATAGCTATAAATATAACCTTTTTTATATGGCAAATTTCTTAAACTAGTCTTAAGGTTTAGGAAATTGACTAACCATACCCCTACTATTTCAGTATTGTTTTAAAGTACCCCTACTGATTCTAAAGGATTAAAAAGACTATTTTACCCGAGATCCCTGGTTCAATGAAAGACAGCATCAGTGATCTTCAAGCTCTTTGATTCCAATAAATGTTGAGGGTTGATCGTCCTTGAAATCTTAGGGGTTGTGATCAGATACAAAGAACAGATTGAGGTGGAGGGGGTCGAGCAGCAATAGTGGTGCTTAAGAATGGAGATGGGTCTTGGGAGCAGTTGGGCATTTGAAGGACTTGGGTGAAGGGGGGTGAAATAGATCGGCAAGGGAGATGAAACAGATTAGCAGAGAAGAGAGAATGAAGGGGAAGAAGGAGAGAGAGAGAGAAGGGTGGAGGTGGCGGTGATGAAACAGGGGAAAGAGAATGAAAGGGGAAGAAGGAGGAGAGAGAGAGGCCGAGCCAGACCGGAGACCCACCTCATGCGCCCAAACCCCCAAGTCAAACACTTCTCTCCTCCCTTAGCGGTGACACCACCAACTCCCAAACCTGTGCCACCAGCTTTGGCCTCAAGACCACAATTTGGTCTAAACTCAGTGGTTAGTAGGCGATCTCGACACTTACATCTCCATCATTTCTACACTTGAAAATCCCTTTGAGAACATCGATAGCAATCATCATCGTTGAGTTCAAGGGGTTGCTAACAATGGAGTTTGGATTTGACAATATCACAAGATCTGGTGTTCTTGTTGGTGTTCCGCCGCCGCCGCTATATCAAGTATCAAAACCCACCCCACATAGTCTTAACTTGTTCAGAGATTGAAAATTGCTAAGGTTTAGCTCTTGCCAATCGAGCTTTGAAATCAGTGGTTCACCGATTCTATCTATTTGGATTTCTGCTAAGAATAGTATGCATGGGATTCACTGCTTGACGAGCTTTGAAATCGTGGTTTAGGGGATACTACCGATGTCGGAGGCAAAGAAGCTTCACTCCACCGAACAACATTTATGGTTGATGAATGGTTCAATTGCAGAACCAGTGTGCGCACTTAGTAGAGAACAGAGCCCATTGTCTTGCCCAAATTGAAACAATGATTTCTAGAATAGATTGAGGTGGAGGGGGCCAAGCAACAACGCTTGCAGTCATTTGCAATGACGATTTCTTGAACAGAGCCCACCATTCTCTCTCTATCCTTTAGCTTCCTTCCTCCACCACAAAATTTTAACCCCCTTGTCCTCCTCGCACCCCATCGTCTCCCTTTTTTTTTGTTGCTCAAACTAAATCATTGTCGCCACTATAACTTTCGATGGTGGTGGTCTTCCTTCCTCTGCCCCGCTTATATATTTTTAATCGACCAAAATTATGGTTGTCATTACCTCCACAGGTTACAAACTTACAGAAATGGACTCAGAATTGCTGGGTAAGGCAAGCTAGGAAAGGGTATTTTGGTATGATTTAAAATTAAATCAAACACGTGAAGTCACGTGTAAAAGGTCTGTGACAGAGACTCAACGGAAAGGGAGCTTTGTATCATTTATTACAAAAAGTAGTACTTTAAGACAATATTGAAACAGTAAGGGTATAGTTAGTCAATTTCCTAAACCTTAAGGGTAATTTAAGAAAATTTTTCTAAATAATAATGTTTCTATCATTTTATGTGATAAGTCACGGTAAAATTGCAATTTTAAGAGTAAATTTTTTAGTCAATGTTGATCAATGCTAGTGGTCAAATTTTTTTCATTAATGTCAATTGGCATTCAATATTGTCACTAAAATCCAATATTTAACAAAAGTACTACTTTTAACGACATTTAAAGGAGATATTTGGTCACATTTGTTAAATGTTACAATAAGTGGTCTTTGGTGACGTTTACTAAATGTGGATTTTTGTAATATTTAATAAATATCATAAAAACCCATTTAATGGCCTTTAATAAATGTCGCAAAAAGTCTTAGAAACATCAAAAATTCTTTCCATGCATGGTTTTTTTATAGACAATGATGACATTTGCAAAATGTCACTAAAAGTGACATGTCACAAAAAGTTTAACAACATTTGCAATCAAATGTCACTAAAAGTGACAAATGTCACAAAAAGTTTTAACAACATTTGCAATCATGATAGTGATGCAAACATCATAAAAGCCTTTTTGTGATATTTGCCTACCTTTTAGTGACATTTATGCAATGTCACTAAAAGCCTATTTTCCTGTTGTGCCACATTTCATGCATTGGTTTGAAAATATCGAATACGCAAAAGCAACCCAATAGATAAGGTTGAAAGTGATTGAAGAAAAATTCAAACAAAATTAAAATTAAGAATTATTTATTTTTCAATTTGTAAAGCATTCTAAAATACCAAAAAATTAATATTCATGAACTTTAACTAACTAAAACTATTGTTAAGACTTTTATCCATGTTCTAGAAGAGCAACTAAAATGGCATACAAACTTAAAAACACAATTTTCTACTCACATTTCCTATCCTCTCTATCGTTGTGAATTACAGCCACACATCTCTCAATATAGCTTTAAATATACCTCATATAAAGTGGGTAGAAAAAGTGAACAGGAAATCTGGGTTTACATTCTTATCCAGTTTTAAATATACCCCATATAAAGATACATAATAATAAAATAGAAATAAGACTGACTAAGAAGAGTACGCTTACCTTTACAAATGGCAATGAGTTCTTTTAATTTAGATGGTTCTAGTCTCTCAGAGTTCCCCTATCAATTTCTTTACAATATAGCTTCTTGCTAAAAAGAAAGAAGAAAAATTACAAGAGACTCCATAGATATTGCTATAAAACTATGTATTTTTAATTCATCAACTACAATGCTTAGTTATTCAAAATAAAATATAAAAATATATAGCTTATTAGAGACCAGAGAATAAAACTTAAAACGATTACAAATCAAAGTTCAATGAGTATTAAACACATATCGCAAATTCAACATATAAATGGTATTTATTTAAATTCTAAAGCCATAAAGTTCTCATTTCTTAATGATAGAACAAACTAAAGCTAGGTGGTATTTTATCATCATTTTCATTTCCAAGAGGTTGTATTTCATCTTCATATCCAAGTTGGATGTTGGATATATTTTCCTCCAAGATTTTCCATGGCTCATTGAATAATTCATCATCATTATTATCACCATCTAACTCATTTTCTTGATAGTGCTTCCATTACTGAATTTTTGTCCCATCACCTTTAAATATATCGCCATTCTCATAACCATTAAATAATGGAGGATCCTCATCATCATGTACTATCCAATCTTCCACAACATCCACATGTTCATACTCAATTGGGTCAAGACTTAACTTTTATCACAAAGTCACAAGTGATAAACAAGATGCAATTAAAGCATAAAAAATAAATACTAATATAAATTATGAAACACAAAATAATTATCCATCCATCATAGGTAAGTTGCAATATGAACATATATTAGGTCATTGAATCTTTGGTGTTCCAATTTATTCCTTTTCTTCGTATGTATATGTTCAAAATAACTCCAGTTACGTTTACATCTAGATGAACTACACATTTGACTATTTGACTAAGGATTTGTACAACAATTTTTTTAAGATATGGGGTGTCACAACCAAATATTGACCACTAATCACCTATATGCAATGAAATAGAATTGAATTAATTTATCTAGTAAAATTAAAATGACTATCCAAAATAAAAAAAAGAAAATTAAAATAATAAACATGTTATAAGAAAAAAATAATTATTACCTAAAGACAATGTCTTAATTGCTTTCATAAAAAGAGACCTTCTAAAATTATTTGCACAAGTTTTAAAAAGAGAAAGGTCTTTGTTTAGCTTTATTTGTGCATCATTTGATTTAATTGAAAGCTTTTCACTAACATAAAAAACTATTGATATAATGGTCGGGGATTTGACTTTTATTATTTCCTTCCCCTTTGCATATTTTGCCTATTTAGAGTCATTAAAACTTTGATTAATCACCAAATTTTGCAGATCATGCATGTGCATCAGAATGCTATTCAATGCAATGAAATTGGTTGCAAAGCAAGTGGTTCTAGGACATACTTTCTTAATTTAACCATTTTTATTTCTTATCATTGATAGTACAAAAGTATGATTATAGATAAACTTTATACTTATATGTTCATGTTGAATCTCATTTGCAACACAATTTATTTCTATAATTTCCATCAATATCAAGTGACAATGTGTTGCACAAGGTAACTAATAAATCTATGGAAATTTTACTTCCAACAATCTCCTTACAATTACATAATTTGTAGCATTATTACTAACTACTTGAACAACATTGTCTGCTTTAACCCAATTAATAATTTCTTTAAATAAAAGAAACAAATTCTTTGCACTCTTCACTATTTCAAAAGTATCTATAGGCTTCACAAATTTAGTTCCTCTAGGACAATAAACTAAAAATTAATTAATGTTTAATTACATGTATCTATCCAACCATTAGCCATTACAGTATAACAAAATTCAACCGATTAAATACAAAGTTTATCAATAGACAACTAAACTTCCCAAACTAAATCTTTCAACAAATTAGTCGTACAATAACCCTTGAAGATTTTATCATTGAACCAAAGAGCTTGAAGGTCACCTCAATCTGTTCTTCTCAGCCCAAGATTTTATCATTGGACCAAGTAATAACCCTTCAACAATGAAGTTGCAAGAGTAAAATGGGAGTGGCTGCAAATTGGGGGATCTTGTCTGTCTCAAGTTGTAAATGTTGGAGTAAACATTGCAAGTTGATAAACTCATGGCCATGTCTTTCTGCATTTTTTTTGAAGCTTTTATATGGAATACTTGGAATTTGTAACCAATCAAGATAAACTATTTTGTCAAAGAATACTCTTGCTATGAAAAAAAAAATGCTTTCTTATGAAAATGAAGTATTAATCCATTTAAATTGCTTATAATTCTAGAGTTTACAATACTACAATAAAATATTTTCTTTTTCCCTTGATTTTTTCACAATTTTCGGAGCTTTACTTTATGAAATCTGAATATCAAATTGTCAACTGATCTGAACCAAGCATTTTCCCAATTATTTAGGGTTTAGCTACAAAGTCATGTTCCACCATTCCACCAGCACCACATCTTCTGTTAAATTCATAAGGCTTCCTCTTCCTAATGAAACCAACATTGTTTTTGGACTCTACATTGTTCTTTGAGAGCTTTTAGCTACACCCAATTAATCCATATTCTGCCACTTTAGGTCTTCACTGTCAACTTAGTCACTTGTTGGGACCATCCCAAGGTTTCAATGAATATTGTTGTCTATAATTTTATCTTTTCATATTTTCACCACTCATTCATCTCAACATCCTACCCTAAAGGGCAGACCAGCGCATGAGGCTCCCACCAATTCAAGGTTTTGGGAGAGACAGAAGGATACACCCTTATCCCTACAGACACAGAGAGGTTATTTCCAAGATTTGAACCCTGATCACCCAAGTCGCAATGGAGCAACCTAACCATTGCACCAAGGCACCTTCATCTCAACATCCTTATCTTGGCCCATGCTTATTCTATTGACATGTTATTTGTTGGTAATTCCAAAATCATATTCCATAAAGTATATTGTCTAATAGCCATTTAATATGAACAGACCCTTTCCTAGGAAGAGGTCAACTGGTCATGGCATTTTGGGATGGAAAAGGAGAAGCTATGGTATCGGAGGTAAGCGCTAGTAAATATGGACATTATACCCTGATTGGGGTCCATACTAATCCAAATGTCTTACTGCACTAGCATATGCAGGAGACTTGTGGATAGAGAGGACTCTATTATGAATGTGGTGTAGATATTTGGTAATGGGGAAACCATCTAAATTTTGAGTAATTTCTGGAGTTTAGACATGTCCCTTAAGGCTGTGTTTGGTTGCAATGCAAATAAGTTTGTACTGATGCAAAACCATGGCAGTGCAAATGATTTGAGTGTAAATTCTGACATATTTTTGTTTCAAATTTTAGATTTTTTTGTTTGATTGCATTACAAATTAAGTAAATTAAGACATGAATCAGAATAAAGTAAAATCCAAAACAAAATTAAACAAGAATTTGCATTTTTTACATTTGCACTCACATGCATTTGTACTAGTGCAAATAAATTTGCACTGCAACCAAACACAGACTTAACATTAATTTCCCATCCCTTTGTAGTTTGTAACCTGGCCATGGACCATGATGACACAGTAATCAATTCACAAGATTATTGATGATAAGGGGGTATGTAGTCCTAGGTCATGCAGTCCTGTTAATGATGAAGAAACTGATGTTTTGCTTTCCTTGCTAACACATTTAAGTTATTCTACTACTTGTACAGGCCAGAATTTGGTTAGCTGATAGGAGTGGTGTCTCTATGGTGGAAGCATACTATGGTTATCTTCTTGGATCAGGAGCAGATTGTTTTCCTTGGAGGTGGATACAGGAAGCCCATGGACCTTTTAAGGTTTCTTTCTCTATGTGGACAGATACATTGGACAAAAAGATGCTAACAATCATGCTAACAATCAATCATCTCAAGGAGTAGGAATATGAACAACCACAGAATCTCTGTGGGACTGAGGAGGATACAGTCCCTTGATACCATTCATCAAAATTCTTACTCATGATGCCTGTTCCCAATTACTCATTCTGTTTCAAAGGATCTCTATCACTCCCATGGATATGATTATGCTCAAATTACCTCTTGGCCTATGAGAGGTTTCAGCAGGCATGGCAGGATCCTCTGGAACTTTCTCCCTTTAGCCTTATGGTGGTGCATCTGAAGGTTATACAATAGTCATATTTTTCAGAACAAAAGTTCTCCAATTGAAAACCACCATTGGTAAGATTAAAAGAACATTTAGTTGGTGTTTATTTTGAAGGAACTTACAGGGATGTAATATGCACATTTCACAAGAAATTGGGGGACTGTACTTTCTGATTATTTAGATGTATTGATACATGTACATGGGTGTTTGTGTTTTCTCCCTCTTTAACCATGTAAAGCTGTAATCTGTTGGGGCTTTTCCCTTTCTTGATCCAACTAGCACAAATCCTATGGTATACTCCATAACAGCATCTAGACTTGATCCAACTAGCATAAATCCTATGCTTTCTTTTCCTTCTTATGGATAATCTAACAAAGATATTGAAAACAGTCACTCATGGGGGGTACCTTTTGGTCTTTGATCTTCATTTTGTTCATTACTTCTTCTCTTATTACTAAGTATGCACTTTATTTGTTCTATTCCAGATTATCTTGAATCACGCGATTCACAAAAAATTGCATATGGCGCATATCAATACTTTGAACCTTGGTTGTAACTTTTCTTTTACCCCTTATCTATCTTGTCAACAATGAAATTCACCGGGAGACCTCTGAATGAATTCACTTATATCCAATGCTAAAGACACTGGTTTAGCATTTACCTTTGATATTGTAACTGGGAACTCTCTCCCTCCCAAAATGCAGTTCTCATTCTACTTACTGTTCCTTCCACGTTATCTCTAATAATGAAAAAAGTGTAAATTCTACTCTGGAAGCAAAAAGTCCACTGAAGATAGATGGAAATGAAAATCTCAAATAATCAAACAATTAAGAAATGTTGATAAACTGATCCAGTTTGTTTCCTTAGAGGATCCCTTTTTTCTCTCTTTGCCTTCTCTGGGTGTTGACACATAACACTTCTTTCTCCTCTATTTTTCTTTTTTTAGTTCTTTTCTTTTTCAGTTAACACAGTGATGGGACAGGGTTTGTGTAATCAACCCCTAATAGTTTGGATCAAGACTGAATTGAGTCTAGTTGAGTGTTTTTTTTCACAGTTATTGATCCCGAGGTGGTAGAGGGAAAAAACTTACTGAGAAAGTGAGAATGATGGTAGGCCCAACTTGCACAATGGGAAATTAAACATCAGAATGGTGTTTGCCTTTTCTTTTCCCATCCTTTTTCAATTTATCTTTCTCTTTCCATCCATATTTCACATGGACTGAGATTCTTCTTTTTTTTTTCTTAACAATGAAGACTGATGTCATAAGTACATATTACTACCTCCAAGTTCATATGGTTGGATGGAATATGCATGTGCTTGTTGCTGGTTTCTATTTCTTATTGTGTCCATCTACTTTCATTTCTCAAGGGTTATGATATTGTTTCAAAATTGGAAAATTTCCCCTATGACATTACAAACATGTAATTTTCTCAAAGGAAATGCTTTGGCAATACTGAAGCATATATCATAGTGCCATGGTATGCTAGAAATCTGCATTTTTTTTACAAATAAAAAACCTAATTGTAAAAGTTTTCATTCTTGCTATGCTTATTTTTATACATAGGTGATAGTTGTTCCAAAGCTACATGAATAAATACAAGATATATAAAACAGACTTTTGTTATTTGAAGTAACTGTGGAATTGATGCCATCTGAGGTGGAAAGGAAGTTTGTAAAGGGATAGAATTCTCATTCTCATCTTGCTTAAGTCTTCACTCATCATTCTGATGTTTTACTGATCCTAGCAGATGGGATTCTTTGTAGCAACTGTTCTGCCAGTTTTTCTCCTTTTGAATCTTAAATATATGTTTAGCACAGGAACCTGCCCCAACTTTTTTAGTATAATGTTGTGTCATTCTCAACCATCTGCAAGTTAATGGCCTCCATTTCAGAAGACACTGCACTGACAATGGCAGCATGGGAAATCTATCCACCTTGAGCTTAAAGTAAAAGCTGTCTTGGATGATGTTAGCATGTTTCGCTTGTATGCATGAGGAAATCAAAGAGGCATCTGGAGTTTCAAGATTCTTTGGTCCTAGGTCCTAGCAGGATTCAAAAGTTTTTTTTTTTGGGTGGGGGGAGACTGTTATCCTTTCTTAGGCCCCGTTTGGTTTGTAGGAATAAGGGTCTGGAATTGGATTCGGAATGGGTTATTCCGATTCCAGCTGTTTGGTTGGGTGGAAGTGGAATCCCATTCCCATTTCTGCTAGAATGGCATTCCCCAGGGAATGACCATTCCCTGCCCCTCCCTTGGGAATAAAATCTCATTCCTGCTGATTCCAAACAAACTATGAGAATAGGCCATTTCGATTCTAATTCTAAAGAATTTCAATTCTGATTCCAATTTCAACTACAAACCAAACAGACCCTTAATGGTGTCAAATGGGTCCTGTGACTAAACTCTTGTTCTCATGCCTGTGAGGTGCCATAATTATTGCTAGAAACATTTATTTTCTAGGTGCTGAGTAAGCAAGTGGACTTTCCAATATTTCCTTCTTTATGTTCTGAATAGGGAAGTGAGTTCATTGATATATCATACATAGGGTAACTTAAATGTAAAAAGAAATACATGTAAGTTTCAGTTATTGGGTAAATTACAGATTTACCACCCTGTACTTTGGCCTTGGTTCTAGTGACACTTAGAACCCCAAACTTTCATTTGTGATAAATACCCCCTGAAGTTTCAGAGGCCAACACTTTCCCCATTTCCATTAACTGAATTAACCGGAAAACGATAATTTACTAAAATGCCCTTCGAGGATTCATGTAGGTGAAATGTGAAATGATGACATTTCAAAGTAACAAAAAATGGACGGAGCAAAGCATGCTATCTCTTTCCTGTCCACTTTGGATGAGAAATAAGAAAAAAGAAACATAAAAGGATTTATATAAATACGTAAGAAAAAGGATAAAATGGGTCCACAAATTAAAGAACAAATAGTTTGGAGATTTAGAAATATTATAGTCAAATGAAGATCTTGTTTTGAAGTTAACTGATGGAGGGCAAAGTGTTGGGATCTGAAAGTTTAGGAGGGTATTTGATGCAAATGAAAGCTTTGGGCTAAGTGTCACACTGCCCAAAGTACAGGGTTATAATCTATAATTTACACTTAGTTATTTGGCTCCTAGGAAGCACACATACTTTTTTAGTTTTGAGGTTTCAGAGTTCTGCACAGTCGACACCAAAACAGAAGTGAGAAGAAAGGCCGTAAAGAATCCAGATCCTGTATCTCTTTCCAACGTGGAGAAAAAGTTCAAACTTCAAAGGAAGTTCCAGTTTGTAAAGATAATCCATTAATGTTACGTACTGGTCTCCATTAACTATTTTTTAATGATAAAATCATGGTTGTCATTGGGCTGGAAGACTGGATCAAATAAAGTATCTGACAAGCTTGCTTCCTTGTACACTACCATAGGAGAAATGGAGAATGATATTTTACCTTTTTTTTTTCCTTGAACTTTATTCGATGATATAGTACTTTGTATATTTTTTTGTTTTTTATTCGTTGTATCTTTTGGGCTGGAAAAAACTTTTACAGTTAATCCCTGCAACTGCAATCACCCATTTTAATCTCATGGACCTTCCACATTTGCACACACAAGGTTTAGTTTGGGAGGAGTGCAAATACAAATACAAAGTTTAGAAATGCCTTATGCAAGGTTCTGCACTGAACATATTTATATTTGCACCGTTCCCAAATTGAGCCTAAGGTTCTGTTTGTTTATAACAGAATTTCATTTGCACCAAATGCATGGGAACGCACCAGCTAATGGTGACTCAGTTTGTAGGTTCTCTGGCCACTAGGGTTGGGGTGTTAAGTATATTGAGATTTGGTGATGGGCTACCCTCATCCTCATTGTGTACACGGGTGTCAATGGTATTCAAAAATCTGATTTCAAATTCGAGATTTGAAATAATCGAATCGAATTCAGATAATTCGAATATCTAATTGATTGAATTTGGATGATCTCATTCGATTTGATAAATATCTAAATTTAATCGATTATTTAATTCTTATATGTAATATATAAAATATTTAAATATTTTATATAATTTATATATAAAATAATTAAATCATATAAATAACTTATATATTTATATACTTTATATAAATAAAATATTTATTTTTATATGTTTATTAATTACCTAAAAGAATTAATTGGTCGAATTCAAATCGAATCGAATATTTGAATATTTAATCAAATTTGAATTCGGATATTAATTTTCAATATCCATTGGATATCGAATCGAATTCAAATATCAGATTTTCTATCCGGATTCGAATTCGGATATTGCCTAATTCAATTCAAATTTGATCCATTTACACCCCTCGTTGTGTAGCCCCGTTAAGCAAAAAGAAAAAAAAAATAGCATGGGAATACAAATTAGGAGAAGTATTAATCCTCATTTACTTTTGCTTGAGATTTTACTTTATTTTTGCTTTAAGCTTTATTTTTTTTTTCACAATCATAACAAAGTAAAAATTGAGACAAATAAATAAATAAATAAATACTTCAGATTCTGCATTCAACTTATTTCCAATCCCATATTTGAACTACTGTAAATGAAATTACATCGCAAACTATAGGCCAGCATCACCAACTGATGGTGACTCAATTGGTACTCTGACTTGTTGTAGTATAGACCTCAACTGATGTCTATAGAGTACTGTTTCATTGACTTCTGAATTGGTAAATGACCTAGTGACCCAGCTAGGTGTTTTATAATTTTATTATTATGATGCCATAGGTCAACCTGTTTGCATTGTTGAACTGCTGACCTACCACCAAGAAGGAAAAGCAGTTCCATTTTTAGCTAGGGTTTGAAACATGATCCTTACTAAATTAGGAGATAGTATTGCCTTTTTGAATATATTGGTAGACATGTGCCGAGTTAAGCATGTGGAGTAGGAAGGAATTCTGACATTAGTCTAGAAGTAGTAAAAAATTCTAATATTAGCCTAGGAGTAGGAAGAAATTTTGATATTTCCAAATATGATTAGTTTTGAGTGAATAGAATGTGTGTTATCTTACAACATTTTTTTCTTGAGTTTTAGCTAATTTTAACATAATGTGTGGTATCTTGGATGTTTGATATCTACATGAAGGTCACTGCCATAGAGAAAAATTCAAATTGATACGCAAGATGAAGAATGTATTAGGCTCTATAGTGAATGTGAAAATCATGCAAATATAGATTGCCGCACTGCACGTAAATTGCAATTTGATAATGGGACCGGTGATGGAACAGAGAGCACTATAGGGGAGCCAAAGTTGGAATGCTTTTGATAATTTGGATGATGCATATTATTTTACAATGAATATGCTAGAAGAATTGGATTTAGTACTCAAAAGAGCAAGGAACACAAAACAAAAACTGGGTTAATAAGAGATAAGACATTTTGTTGTTCTACTCAAGGTTATCAACAAGATAGACAAAGAGATAATGTGAAGTATCATCGTGATAATACAAGAACTGGATGCTATATACACATGCTTGTGACTTTGAAAGAAAGTGGTCAATATTGCATTACACGGTTTGTTAAGGAACACAATCATGAGGTTGTAGCTCCAAACAAGACATATATGTTAAGAGCACAAAGGAGAATGACAGTGGCCCATGTTGCCATATAGAGCAAACATTTATTTTGCACAACCTATTTATTTTGTATTCATATTATCTTTCCATAAGTAGATTGTATAGCTGTAGGTAGAGATAAATCAGCCTTAAATCTCAGTAAATCAATATAGCTGTAGGTAGAGATAAATCAACCTTAAATCTCTGTAAATCAGTATAGCTGTAGGTAGAGATAAATCAGCCTTAAATCTCTGTAAATCAGTATAGCTGTAGGTAGAGATAAATCARCCTTTAATTACTTTATATTCAGCTATATATTCAAAGAAATCAGAATGAAAAGGCATTGAGCCATTCAATCAAAATTCTTTCAAAGCAAAAGTTATCATGGTATCAGAGCCCTTGTCTTAGAGTTTGGAATTTCTGGTTATTCTTGGGTGTTGGAACTTCAGGCCGCTATAGATTGCAAGTTCCATCTGTGTAATTTTTTCAGAAAGCTCACATATTTTAGTATTTTTTTTCCCAGTCATATTTTGGGTTGCTTATCTCTCTATATTTGTCTTATTTTCTACTAAAAATGACTGGTAACCACTCTGAATTTTGTATTAAATTTACGGGAAAAAATTATTCGACATGGGAATTTCAATTTCGTTTATATGTTACTGGAAAAGAGTTATGGGGACATATTGATGGTACTACTCCAGCTCCAGCAAATGCTACTCAATTGGCTCAATGGAAAATCAAAGATGCTAGGGTGATGTCTTGGATTACCGGGTCATGCGATTCTCAAATTGTTCTTAATTTACGCCCCTWTAGAAGTGCTCAAACCATGTGGGAATATTTGAAAAAGCTTTATAATCAAACAAATTCAGCCAGGARATTTCAATTGGAGTGTGAAATTGTAAATTATACACAGGGGAGTCTCTCTATTCAGGATTACTACTCTAGTTTTCAAAATTTATGGGCTGAATTTTCTGATATAGTGTGTATTGCAATGTTTAAAGATTCTCTTAATGATGTATTGGCTGTTCATGAGATTAGCAAGCGCGATCAATTTTTTATGAAGCTACGATCAAATTTTGAAAATGCTCGTTCTAATTTGATGAATCGTCATCCTCCTCCTACCTTGGATGTGTGTCTCAATGAATTGCTTCGTGAGGAACAACATCTTCTTACGCAAACCACTCTTGAACAAGAGAAAATGACTACAAGACACATGGCATTTTCGGCTCATGGAAAAAGCAAGGGTAAAGATATGAGTAAGGTTCAGTGTTTTAGTTGCAAGAATTATGGGCATATTGCAGCAAATTGTACCTATAAATTTTGCAATTATTGCAAAAAGCATGGGCACATCATCATAGATTGTTTAACTCGCCCTCAAAATCATCAAAACACTGTTTTTCAAGCAACAGTTGGCAATTCTTCTACGGATCAGATTCAAACTGGGTCCTCAACTATGTCAGCAGCCAATCAAAATGCTCAATCCACTGTTCTTACTCCAAGGTAATGGTAATTCTTTATCTAAGTCTTGGCTTGTTGATTCTGCCACATCAAATCACATGACTAGTTCTGCTAATTTGCTACAAAATGTCCGGTCMTATCAWGGTTCAGAAAATATTCAAGTTGCTAATGGAAATCATTTGCCCATTACTAGTGTTGGTGATATTACTTCGGTTTTCAACAATGCTTTTATATCACCTGGACTTTCTGATAATCTTCTTTCAGTTGGCCAATTAGTAAAAAATAACTATAATGTCCATTTTTCTCATAATGGTTGTTGTGTGTAGGATCAAGAATCGGGGACGGTGATCGCGAAGGGGCCTAAAGTTGGACGTTTATTTCCTCTGCATATTTCCATTCCTAGTAATGTTTCTTTAGCATGTTCTACTGTTATTAATAAAAATGAGGTGTGGCATAAACGTTTGGGACACCCCAATTCTACTATATTGTCTTATTTGTTGAATTCTGGTTTATTAGGCAATAATAATAAATTTTCAAACCTTTCTTTTGATTGTTCAACTTGTAAACTGGGAAAAAGTAAAATTCTTCATTTTCCTCTTGCCGGTAGTCGTGCAGATAAATGCTTTGATATTATTCATAATGATGTATGGGGGATTACACCCATTATTTCTCAGGTACATTATAAGTATTTTGTGACATTTATTGATGACTATAGTTGATTTACTTGGATTTATTTTCTTCGTTCCAAATCTGATGTTTTTTTTTTGTCTTCAAGACTTTTATTGCGCATGTTGAAACTCAATTTTCTACTGTCATCTGATTCTAGTGGAGAATACATGTCTCATGCACTTCATGATTTTTTAAATGAAAAAGGTATTCTCTCACAACATTCTTGTCCACACACACCTCAACAAAATGGTGTGGCGGAGAGAAAGAATCGTCATTTCTTAGAAGTTGCTTGTACTTTGCTACTTGAGTCTTCCGTTCCCTCTCAGTTCTGGGTAGAAGCTTTATCTATAGTAGTTTATCTTATTAATAGACTGCCTTCTCAAACTCTAAACCTTGAGTCTCCTTATTTTCGTCTTTATCAACAACATCCTCAGTATGGGCATTTACATACATTTGGTTGTGTTTGTATCGTTCATTTGCCTCCTCTTGAATGTCATAAACTTTTTACTCAATCTATTAAATGTGCATTTATGGGATATAGTACAAATCATAAAGGTTTTGTTTGTTATGATTTTTCTTCTAAGAAACTCTGTGTTTCTCACAATGTTGTTTTTTTTGAAAATCAGTTTTTCTTTCCAACTTGTGATCAGTCATTCTCCGATATTGCTATTCTTCATAGTTTTGATGAATCATCTTCTTCTCCTAAACAATTCAAGCCTGGATATGTGTATGAACGACGTCATTCACCACCGCCCCTTCCGACTTCAGATCTGTCACCTGATCCTTCCCCGGCTATCTTGAGATGCTCCACTAGAGTCTCCCGTCCTCCTAATTGGTATGGCTCCTACCATACATCCTTTGGTGCTTCTTTGTCCTCTGTCTCGGTTCCATCTTCTTACTCACAGGTTAAGCATGAGTGTTAGCAACAAGCAATGCAAGAAGAACTTCGAGCTCTTCAGGATAATCATACAAGGGATATTATTCCATGTCCACCCAAAGTTAAACCTATTGGGTGTAAGTGGGTTTACTCAGTGAAACTTCGTTCTGATGGGACTCTAGAGCGCTATAAGGCTAGGTTGGTTGCTCTTGGTAATCAACAGGAGTATGGGGTGGACTATGAGGAGACATATGCTCCAGTGGCTAAAATGACTATTGTGCGAACAATCCTTGCCATTGCTGCTTCACAGGGTTGGCCACTTAAATAAATGGATGTCAAAAATGTTTTTCTCCATGGTGATCTCAAAGAAGATATCTACATGACACCTCCTCCTGGTTTGTTTTCCTCTTCTACTTTGGAAGTTTGTAAGTTGAATCGCTCATTGTATGGCTTAAAACAAGCTCCCCGTGCATGGTTTGAGAAGTTCAGATCTACCTTGCTACAGTTTAAGTTTGTGCAAAGTCAATATGACTCTTCTCTATTCCTTCATAAAACTTCTATTGGAATTGTCCTTCTTTTGGTCTATGTTGATGACATATTTATAATAGGAACGGATTCTTTATTGATTATTCAGCTTCAGCAGCGTCTTCTAAAGTCCTTTCATATGAAAGATCTTGGCCTCCTTACATATTTCTTGGGATTGGAAGTTCAATCTAACTCCTCTGGTATATTTCTCAATCAACATAAATATACTCAAGATTTAGTTGCATTGGCTGGTCTTCAGGATTCTTCATTAGTTGATACTCCTCTTGAAGTGAATGTCAAGTACGACTCGGATGAGGGAGAGCTACTTACTGATCCATCTTTGTATCGACAATTAGTGGGCAGCTTAAACTACCTGACTATTACCAGACCTGACATCTCCTTTGTTGTCCAACAAGTTAGTCAGTTTATGCACTCTCCCCGTCATCTTCACTTAGCTGCAGTTCGTCGCATCATAAGATATCTTCGGGGTACTCCATGTCGTGGTTTATTTTTTCCCGCTGGGTCTTCTCTACGCCTTAGTGCTTTTAGCAATGCCGATTGGGCTGGCTGCCTAAATACTCGTCGCTCTGTTACAGGTTGGTGTATGTTTCTTGGGGATTCTTTGATATCGTGGAAGAGTAAGAAACAAGATCGGGTCTCTAAATCTTCTACTGAATCTGAATATCGAGCTATGTCTGCTACCTGCTTTGAGATTACTTGGCTTCGAGGATTGTTGAATGAGATTGGATTTTCTCAATCTAATGCCACTCCTCTACATGCAGATAATATCAGTGCTATTCAAATTGCTACTAATCTAGTCTACCATGAGCGCACCAAGCACATTGAAGTTGACTGTCATTATATTCGAGATGCTATAAATACTCGAGTTATTTCTCTTCCACATGTTTCCATAACTTTGCAAATTGCCGATGTATTTACCAAGTCTCTTACTCGACAGCGCCATCAATTTCTTATTGGCAAATTGATGCTTCTTGATCAACCAACATCAATTTGAGGGGGGATGTTGCCATATAGAGCAAACATTTATTTTGTATTCATATTATCTTTCCATAAGTAGATTGTATAGCTGTAGGTAGAGATAAATCAGCCTTAAATCTCAGTAAATCAATATAGTTGTAGGTAGAGATAAATCAGCCTTAAATCTCTATAAATCAGTATAACTGTAGGTAGAGATAAATCARCCTTTAATTACTGTATATTCAGCTATATATTCAAGGAAATCAGAATGAAAAGGCATTGAGCCATTCAATCAAAATTCTTTCAAAGCAAAAGTTATCAGCCCAAACTAGTCAAGTTGTAGATATTGCAGACATGTCAAGTATAGCTCCAAAGAGGTAGAATGATATGGAAAAGGGAGGTACATGAGCTATTTTAAAATTTTTTGAGACATTACAAATGGAGAGTTCTTCATCCTTCCACTCCATACAACTTGATACCACATATCAGATTACAAATGTATTTTGGGTTGATGCAAGAATGGTGTCTAACTATCATTTTTTTGGGGATATTGTTTGCTTTGACACCATCTTCAGAACCAATCGAAATCAATGGCCATTTGCACTGTTTGTCGGTGTTAATCACCATAGACAAGTAGTTATATTTGGGGATACATTGATGTATGATGAGACTGTTGAATCATTTAAATGAGTTTTTGAATCATTCTTAAATGCAATGGGTGGAAAAAAGCCAATAACAATCTTAATATATCAATGTGCAGCAATGGCAAAAGCCATACAATATGTCTTCCTAGAGGTTAATCATCGCCTTTGTATTTGGCACATTTATTAGAATGCAATTAAATACTCATGCTTTTTGTGTCTCCAAGATATTCGAGAAAGATTTTAGCAAATTGATATATGATTATGAAGAAGATGATGCCTTTCTCACAGCCTAGGAAGAAATGCTTTGTATTTATGATCTGAAAGAGAACACATGGTTGAAAGGGTTGTTTGAAGTGAAAGCGAAGTGGGCATTGGTTTATGAGAAAAACCACTTTTTTGCAAACATGAAAAGCACTCAAAGGAGTGAAAGCATTAATAGTTTATTAAGGGGTTATTTGAAACCATCGTTGAATATATCTCAATTCTTCGATCATTTTGAAAGAGTTGTGAAAGATAGACATTAGAAAGAATTGAAGATGGATTTCAGGATGATCCAAAGCAAGCCCCATTTGAGCATACAAGTGACAATTCTTCAACAAACCACAGATGTTTATACTCCCAAAATCTTCAGGGAATTTGAGAAAGAGTACCATAATTCCTTGATAGGTCGATGAAGGGATTAAGACCACTGTAACCATGCATGGCAAAAGAACATTAGTATGTTGTAACATTTTCACTGTTGAATGTGTCAATCTCATGTAGTTGTAGAAATTTTGAATTTATTGGGTTGCTTTGTGGTCATGGGTTGAAAGTGCTTCTTAAAAATAGGATAACACATCTTCCATCCTAGTATATTTTGAAATGATGGATAAGAGACACAAAAGATGAAACTGCAATAGACTATCATGGTTGCACAATTAAACTTGATCCTAACCATGGATATACTATGAGGGCAACCGAACTGGTGAGAATTTCATGAGATATATCTAATCGGGTTGTAGGAAATGAAAAGACTTATGAGTATGCATTGAATGGGTTTCAAAGATTCGTATTGGAGTCGAGAAAGTGATGAAAGATAAAGTTTCAGGTGATATACAAACCACTCATTCCATAAATATTGGAGAGGATTTGGATGTGTACACACATGGCAGTCAACTAGGGTCGTGTCAATTGGTTGAGAGCTTGCAAAATGAGGGGGACAAAGAGGAAGTAGAAAATGTAGTATCATTTGATGATGTCACAAACAAGGTAACGAGATTTGCAAAGAAACCCAAGAGTGGCAAGAATGGTCATGGTGGTGGTGGTGACAGAATAAAACAACCTTTTGATAAAAGAAAGAAAAGTAAAAAGAGTTCTCAACCCCATCAAAAAATTCCAACTAGTTTGATAATGGAAGCTCAACCTTCAGCTCATCTTCCTTTGGTATTATATCAAATCTCATATAATATTATTTAATTATTTCTACTATTTAATCGATTTGTTTATCTTTTTTATATGTTTGTTTAATTATTTTTACTACTTGATCGATGTGTTTATCTTTTTTTATATATTTGTTTAATAGGAATCATATGATACTGGTTCATCCATAGAAAATACACTTGACCTTAATCGGTTTGCATGTGAATCATATGCAATGAATATCAACACCATTAATTGGCAAATACTCCAGAACATTATCAATTTGCTACTCACAAGACAATAAGCATGATAGAATTGTTATAGGCTTCAATAGCTTTAGGCACAATTGACAATCAAATGAGCCAAGTGAAGTTTGCTTAGTTTGCTACTCACAAACCTGTAACCGATTTGCTATATTCTTCAATTTTTTGTTATCTACTGTAGGGAAATATCATGAATTCACCTCAATGATATTTTGGAACAAATCTAGATCATGACAACCATCCAGCATCTGAAGATAGACAATAACACCATCTTGATGAGTGTAATGTCCCCCTTTTCATATCTAATTATTTTTAGGAAATCCTACTTAATTAATTTGATCAATTTTACATTCAAATGAAGGATAACTGAAGTTTGTAATTGTATATCATAGTGTGGGTTTTCGGTGAGCTATGACTGATATCTGTCACTAGGGAATTAGGATCCTTTTGCCTTAAATATTGGCAAAATGAAGATATTAAATGCCATCAGAAAGATTAGCAACCATCAGAAGCCCCGAGCTCTCACAACTGCATTTCTAACTAGGTTCAACCCCTTCCCTCATTATACCATAATCCATAAATCAATCTGATAAATCATACTTTAATATTAATTAGATAGTATAAAACCTGTTTGAAAGCCATGAATGGCTATTAGACTAAACAAATTTGGTATTTGAGAGTAGAGAAGCAGATACAGCACATAAAGAAGCTAGTTTCTTTATGTCAATCTTCTGAGACAGGTAAACTGAGAAGTTTGAATCCTAAAAGGAAAAACGACCATGGATTAATAGAGGTTACACCTTCCACCAATAAATCAATCTGATAAATCATATTTCATTACATACATTTTAACATCTTAGATTCACAAATCACCTATTGGACATTGAATATAGGCAGCTTGGTTTAGGCCGTATTTAATAGCATACTCAGTTGCACTTTATCTCATCATCATTTTTAATTTTCTATTTTATTCCAATTTGTTGGAATCCTAGACATTAGGCAATACAAAGCTATGTTTTACTGCTTTTGCTCAAAACTTATTTTTTTCTTTTCATGCTTTGGACTTTGGGATGTGGATCAGAATTTATTTTTTCTTTCCATCCTCAAAACTATTTTTTTTCTAACATTACATCATCCTTTAAAAGGCCTAAAAATTTATTTTTGTTGCTTAATAGTGTTTTATAAGAAAAACAACATTCTTCCAAAGTTGCTTAATAGTGTTTTATTTGTTCATATGTGTTAATTAATCAGGGAAAAGGTCATCACCCAAAGTTGGTTGAAGCTATCCAACTCAAATTCACATAGAGCACCCCCCACAGCATGCCCCACAGCACCACTCCACATGCACATCTGAGCGTACATTGAGAACATCTTCTGTACTTGTCATTGAGAGATGTTCCTAATGCATGGTTTGGATGTGTTGTAGGGTCTCAAAGAACCACTCAACCTAAAAGCTTAAGCTGTTAAGTGGGGTCCTTGAATAGGTTTTATTCTCTAACATGCCTCCTCACATGAGAGCCCATTGGGCTACAGCACAGGCCCTCTCATACCTTATATTGAAACTTAATTAATTATAATGGGGGTGACGAGAATCAAACCCTATACCACTTGGTCAAAGTGACTCTGATACCATCTCAAAGAACCATTCAACCTAAAAGCTTAAACTATTAAATGGGGTCCTTGAATAGGTTTTATTCTCTAACATGGGGCATAGATCCCCCTCCCCCMCCCCCCCCCCAAAAAAAAAATCCCATTAAAATGTTAAAGACTACTCTATCTCTAACTCTCTAATGCCCCTTCATTAAATTAAAAAACAATTTTATATATTTTTCTTTCATAAAAAATCCATAATAGACTGAACCCCCCACTCCCCATTTCTCTCCAAATCCTAGGAAAAGTTGGTCAATTATATTGAAAATTAAGTAATACTCTACAAATCCTATAACCAAAAGATATGGCAGTCCTCTCACCTCCCATATCTTTTGTGCATTTTTGACTTTCTATGTTGCCAATCGCCATAATGTAATTGATTTAATATAACTTTTTTCGATATATTATAAGCCAAAAATAATCTAAATATAAATCATCCCTAAAAAAAATCCAACCTCCGCCACTGCTTATTGCAGTTGTCACCGTAAGAGCTTGTTTTATATTTGCCATTTGTTGGCATGCAAGTCAAACTCTGAAGCTTACTACTCTTCGCTTTCTGCAGAAGCCTCGAGCCTTTCACCTTCTAAGTAGTAGCAGCCATTCTTTTGCTGAACAGCTGGTCTGAGTTTCTTTTCTTTTCCCATGATTTGTAATGCTCAATTCTACGTGGCTATCAAGTATCAACATGGGAGGTAAGATGCTCATATACGCAGCTCACCTGCTAAGGTCGTTCTTAGCCTGTTGTGTAAATAATTCAGTAAGTAGCAGAGAGTAGTGGTTGGTTCAAATGAGATAAACGCCAGAAAAGTAAATGCAAGAGATGCTTATTTATGTTATACATGGCTAGCTTCCATTAATAACAAACAATTAATACTTGACGTAGGTATCCACTCCTGACTTTGACTTGCGATGGAGACTCATTCTCTTTAATTATCTTATCAATTAGGATGATCACGACCACAGTTTATCTGAAAATGACACACGAGTCGTTTTGATTGACAGGCCACGCAAATTTGATTAAAGAAACAAGGTTGCTTGATTGCTTCTCTCCAAGAAAGTATGTTTTCATCGTTTTCAAGGCTAAGATTTGTCTGCTTTGAATAAACTTGCATCTGCTCTCTCTCTCTGCAGCTTGAAGGCTAGGCGACCAAGTTCAAGCAGATTTAAGGATTATTAAGCCTCGTTTGTTTTGTATTATCTGAGTAGTAACTTGTTTTTTAGGATAAATGATTCTCGTGGAAACATTATTTTTTGAGTTTTTGGTCATGGATAAATAAGGGCCTGTTTGGCAAGTTTTTTTAGATCTTCTTGTAATTCTAATAGTCAAAAGACGCATTAAGATTTTGACATAATATCTGGGCAGTTCAAAGATCGTTTGATAGATGCACGTCTTTCTGTACGTCTTTCCACGTCTTCCTGCGTGAGCATAAAATGCAAAAGACGCAAAAAACTCTATTTGAAGTTTCTCCAAATCAACCCAAAATGGGCTTTTCGCATCTTTTCGACGTTCTGTCTTTTGGTGACTAGATCTTCCGCATGCCAAACGGAAATAGACTGAATTTCGGTCTACTCAGCTTGTAAACAGCCGAAACACCGCATGAAAAGACGTTCCAAATGCCCCTAATTTTTCCACCCTTGCTCTAGGCTAGGTAATCAATACTTTTCGAAAAAAATGTTTCGTGTAAACCCTATTATATATAATGGTGGCTGAACATGTTTTTAAAATCGGACCAGACAAGGAATAGTTTTTGGGACCGGTTCTTGGGTCAAACAGTCCAATCATCTAGTTTGAATGGACAACCCATTTTGACTTAAAGATAAAAAATAAAAAAAAACTGACCAAAAACCATAATTTGGGTAAACGGTTTGATCGCCCGAGTTAGCGGGTTGTTGACCAAATCAATGGTACCTTTTTGGTCAAAAAAGTAGTTTTAAGGTGAAATGGAACTGATTATCTAACCGATTCCAAGGTTTTACGGTCCGATTGTCTGGTGCAGTCTGATTTTGAAAACCATGCATGGGGTTTTTGCAATTCTATATAGGGTTGTCAATGAGTTGGGTTTGAATCAGGTCCAAGTAGAACCAGAACCGAACTGATATGTGTGTGTTTACATGCATTTGCACGTGGCAGTATCAAAGGTTCCTTTTGCAGCCTTTACCATGTGAGGTGCAACATATATCCTCTATTATTCATTACTTCATTATACAAGCACAAAGTACAGATAGTGTTCCTTTCGTATTAGTGAAATAACATGAATCTTAGGACTCTATCACTTAGTGTCTTAGTTATTCTCTAGGGGTGGTAAATGGGTGGGTTGGGTTGGGTTGGGTAAGGGTTGAATACCAATCCACCCATATTGACCCACCAACCCATCATGACCCATTATCAATGCTTCTTAAAGGGTCATAACCCACCCTAACCTTGGGTCACCCTAACCCACCCACATTGACCCACTTGACCCACCCATATTGACCTTTATCCACCCTCACCCATACTAACCCATCACCTACCCTCACATATAAATACAGAAACGGGTTGGGTCAACCCATACACCCAAAAAACAACTTTTGAAAGAACAAATTCTCTCGAGTTTACCACATGCTATAAATGAATCAGGTCGACTCGTTTACCCAAAAATAACATTTTTGAGAGAACCATCTCTCAAGGCTACCACATGATAGAAACGAGTCGGCCAACCCGTATACTCGAAAATAACATTTTTGAGAGAATAATCTCTACCAAGGCTACCATGTGGAAAAAACGGGTCGAGTCGACCTGTATAACCAAAAATGCAAAAATTATGCAGAAAAATACCAAAAACTTTGTAGAAAATGTAAAAATTTGGCAAAAAATACTAGAAAAGTTGAAGAAAATGCAAAAATGACAGAAATATTTCAGAAAAATTTAGAAAAATACAGAAAATACCAGAAAATTTGCAAAAATATAGAAAAAAATCAGAAATTGAAAAAGTTTTGTAGAAACAATTAGACAAAATGCAAAAAATATCAGAAAATTATAGAAATGCATGAAAACACTAGAAAAATGCAGAAATTATGTAGAAAAGTTGTATGAAATTCAGAAAAATATAGAAAAATAACAGAAAATTTGCAAAAAGTTGCAAAAGATACCAGAAAATGCACGAAAACACCAAAAAATGCAAAAAAAATGCATAAATTATGCGGAAAGGTACCATAAAATTATAAAAAATGCATAAAAATACTAGAAAATTGCAGGAAATAAAAAGTACCAGAAAAATAAAAAATATAATGTAGAAAATACCAAAAAAATTGTAGGAAATACGAAAAATACTAGAAAATGAAGAAAAATACCAGAAAGATACAAAAAGCAATGCAACAAATACAATAAAGTTTCAAAAAGATACTAGAAATTTTCAAAAAATGTAGAAAATACTAGAAATTTGCAAAAATGTAGATTTTTCTAGTACTTTTTATAAAAATGCATGAAAACACCAAAAAACATGAAAACATACCATAAAAACATGGCAAAAAATAGTAGGAAGAAGGCTCAACCTTTACTTGGAAACATTTGACCGGAACAAAGGCTTTCGATTACTAAAGCCAAGGATTAAAGTATCGGTATCGAGTATCGAGTATTATATCGGATAACACGGATACAGATATAATTTGGAAATGCATGGATATGGATAAAAAATATGGAAACATATGGATATGCTAGGGAAATACATAAAAATTTTATAAATACAATAATAATACTAAATTTAAGTTCAAAATAATCACAAAATAGTATATAAATACATAAAAATGTAAATTTTAATGATATATAAGAAGAAATATACTACAATTAGTATACTGGGATGCATAGCTATCATATAATTTTATTTATAATGGATCAATCAAGAGTCCAAGGCACTAAATATATGCACCTATTATATTTTAATTATTATATCAATTATTATTTTATTTTACTATTTCAATTTTTTTAAATTAACAAAAAATCAACTCAAATTAAAATATGAATTAAAAATTTATAAAAATATAATCTTAACTTAGAGTGTATCAATTTTGTTAAAATTTCTATGATACATATCATATACAAATCCATAGTTTTTAATTACTAAAATAATTATTCCATTATTAATATTTACTTATATAAATTTTATGAAATAAAAATCAGTTTTTGAAATAAGTGTAGATTTGTGCATTTGATAGATTCAATTTAATATTATATTCTTCAATACTTTTGTTTATAATATTTTTATTTTTTGTAAATAATAAATATTTTGTTGTTACTTATTAATGTAAATTAAAATACAAGTTAATAATTTATAAAAATATATAAAAATTTTAAGATTTATATCATGTGCAAATTTATAAATTTTAAGTATTAAAATAATTATTCTATTATTGATATTCTATTTTTATAAATTTTTTGATATTAAAAATCATATTTTTATATAAACATAGATTTAATAGATTATTTATTCTATTTGTTTATAAAATAATATTTTTTAATTTTTAGTTAGAGCTGTTAAATATAAATATTTGTTTCTTGTTTAAATTGCATGTGAACACAAAAGCTAATTAAATCATTTGTATATCACTTTTAATCACAAAATCGTATTTGGCTTAGTGGCTCGAAATGGAAGGAGAATGTTAATGCGCTAGGTGAACTCGAGTTTGAGACCCTTCAAATGCATTTTTTATTGTGAAGCATGGCCAAATCGTCAACCCTACCCTTGACCCCCTCGACCCAACCCATCCTGACCCTAATGGGTACTTTGACCCAACCCACCCTAACCCTTTTTCACTGACCCTAATGAGTTACTTGATCCATATTGACCCACTAATAGAATGGGTGGGTTGGGGTTAAGATTGACAGCCCTACTCTTACCAGTAGTTTGTTTCCTATTCATGTTATCTCGTTAGGAGTTTGTTCTTTACCAGAACTCTATCTTGTATAATTATAAATATTGATTAACATCAATGATAAACACTGGGCATTTACCCAAACCATTGTGTAATTTGTCATGGTATCAGAGCCACCACGATGGCTTCTTTCACTTCTTGAACTTCTTCTCCTCCCATCTCAACCTTCTCTAACCTAGAAAGCACATCCTTGTCTTCCACTTTAAACGTCTCCCACTATCTACCCATTAAGCTTATAGGTGATAATTATTTGTCTTGGCAAGTACAGTTCTTTCCAATTTTCAAAACCCACAAAATAGAAGGTATATTTGATGGTTCAATAAGTTTTGGACCCAACCAATGCTAGTCGTATGATACCCAACCCATCGTACTCATCTTGGGTCAAGATTGGCAAGTTAATCCTCAGTTGGATAATCTTGTCCCTCTCAGAGAGAATGATCAGACAGATTATTGGACTCAAGACATCGCATGTTGTATGGAAAGCTCTTGAGCAAGCTTTCTCTTCTCCATCCTAGCCTAGGTTCTCCAACTTCGTTTTCAATTCATGGTACTCAAAATGGGCTCCTCCTCTATTACAGAACCGGTCCCAACGCGTGATCTGCTTCTCAGTATTCTCGGCAGATTGGGATCAGATTTTGATTCCTTCATCACTTCCATCACCACCAAACCAGATTTATCCTCCCTAACTGTTGAAGACCTTCACAGATTCCTACGTAACCACGAGGTTTTGCTTCAGTAGCGCCACCTCCCACTCTTGAACCTCTTGCTCCCACAGCCAATATTACAACTTCGTCACGACCTCAACAACACCCGCAATAGCAGTTCCAACAATAGTAGCTCCAATTCAACTCCAACAGAGGCCGTGGTCGAGGATTCAGGGGCGCGGTGACTACAACAACTTTATGAACTCTCACCAAAACTTTTAACCATTCCTTCAATTCAACCCCGGACGGCCACAGAATTTTCAGTACCAACAGGTTAAGGCCAATCACACAACCATGCAATGTTACCGACATTATGAGATTGTTCTCTCTAGTGGTTTTAACAACACATCCACTTCTAGCTCTCAAGCATTTCAAGCCGGATTACCCCAACATCAGTCCTACGATTCCGCTTGGTATCCTTACTCGGAAACCTCCTCTCATATTACATTGGATTTGACCAATCTTTAGACTCGCTCAAACTATATTGGCTCAGACCAAATTTGCATCGCAAATGGAACAGGTTTGGATATTGCTCACGTTGGTTCTTCCTCTTTCACATACAATGATCATACTTTTCTTTTAAATCCTTTGTTTCATGTGCCCTCCATTACTAAAAATCTGCTCTCTGTCAGTCAGTTACTCGTGACAACAATTGCTTCATTGAGTTTCACCCGTCTTACTTTCCTATGAAGGATCGATCCTTGGGGAGTATCATCATACACAGAACCCTTAAAGATGGTCTCTATCAACTGTCTTCTCTTTCGACTTTTGTTGGTACAACCTCCTTAGATACATGGCATGCTCGCATGGGACATTTGGCACTCACAATTGTTCAGCCCGTTCTTTCTACTTTTCATTTACCACATTGCAATAGTTTTTCTTCTTCTTGTCATCATTGTTTAGTCTCTAAGAGCCACCAAATCCCATTTCATATTGTTCATGAATGCTCTAAGCAACCATTAGATTTAATATATTCAGACATTTGGGGACCTTCCCCCATCGTTTTTGTCAATGGCTATCGATATTACATTATTTTTATGGGTGATGTTAGTCGTTTCACATGGATTTATCCTCTTGCACAAAAATTTGGTGTTTTCTCTACTTTTTTTTGTGCTTTTATATGCTTGTTGAGAATATCTTTTCTTGTCAGATTAAAAGTTTTCAATCTAACTGCGGGGTGAATATCGTGCTTTTTCTTCTCAGTTTTTCAAATGTGGTATTGATCACCGAGTCTCTTGTCCACACACTCGTGCTCAGAACAGTGCCCCAGAGCGCAAACACTGCCACATTATTGAAACTGTTCTTGCCTTGATGTCCAATGCATCCATGCCATTCTCTTTCTGGGATTATGCGGTTGATACTACTACCTACCTCTTTAACAAGCTTCCCACTCCTGTTCTTGGTAATCTCTCCCCTCATGAGAAACTCTTTCACAACTCTCCTGACTATGTTTCTCTCAAAATTTTTGGTTGTGCTTGTTACCCTTTTCTTTGCCCTTACAACTCTGACAAGTTTGCTTACCAATCCTTTTAGCATACCTTCCTTAGTTACAGCTCTCACCATAAGGGTTATTAATCGGATTATCATAAGTCGTGATGTTGTATTCGATGAGCATGTTACAATCCTCTCAATATACCTTCCTCCCAAGATTCTAATACGACTATCATTGCCCCCTCTCTCATGTTTCCAGTTTCTTCCCCCAAACCGACCCAGACTACTCCCTTCTCATCTCCCACTGTTCCAACACCTTTGTCCTCTCATCATCGTCTTGTTCACCTCTATGATTTTGCACCCTTGACTCCATCATGCATGCCACTCGTCCTATTTCAGCTCCCACTTCTTCTTGCCCACAACAGTCCACTTGGAACCTTCTTCCCCATGCCTTCCTATCATTATCCTCCACCTCGTCTGAACCAACAATCTACTCCCAAGCTGTTCAGCATCATGACTAGCGGACAGCCATGAGTGATGAAATTGATGCGCTTATGCGCAATGGTACATGGGAGTTATTACCACCCTCTCCTCAAATGAATGTTATAGGTTGTAAGTGGGTTTATCACCTCAAGTATAATGCTGATGGCTCTCTTCAATGGTACAAAGCTAGGCTTGTCACTCAAGGGTATTCTCAACGCGAAGGGATTGACGTCGGGGATACTTTCAGCCCCGTAGTCAAGCCAGCCACCATTCGCATTGTTCTCAGCATGGCTCTTGCAGATAACTGGCCAATTCAGAAGTTTAACATTAATAATGCATTTTTATTATGTCGACCTTGGTGAAGAGGTTTATATGAAACAACCTCAAGGGTTTGTCAACCCTTAATTTCCCTCTCATGTACGCATACTACGAAAGGCACTCTACGGGCTGAAACAGGCGCCACGTGCATGGTTTCATAAGCTTAGTTCCACATTATCAAACTTTGGTTTTATCCCTTCTAATGCTGACTCTTTTCTTTTCATTTACAATCAACATGGTGTTAAAATATTTGTTCTAGTTTATGTTGATGACTTATTAGTTACAACTAGTAGTGCAGATTCTCTCTCTTAGTTTGTTCACTCCCTAGCTGATATCTTTGCCTTCAAAGACCTCAATGCCTTACATTTCTTCTTAGGTATCGAGGGAACCCGAACTGATAATGGTGTCTATCTCTCTCAAAAGAAACATATTCTTGATCTCCTGCTAAAGTGCAAGATGGATGGTGGCAAGTCAGTGTCCACTCTGTCTCCCTCCAATTTATCTCTCTCCAAATCTGATCGCACACCACTAGCTGATCCATCTAAGTATCGAAGTGTAGTCGGTGCTCTCCAATGCGCCATTTTTACTCAGTCGGACATATCATCTATAGTAAACAAAGCCTACCAGTTTCTACTAGCCCCCCATTGATGTTCATTGTAGCTTCGTAAAACGTATCCTCCGCTACCTCAAAGGTTCTCTTGACCATGCTCTTCTTTTCAGCTCCACTTCCTTAACTTCTCTCATCGGTTTTTGTGACGTTGACTGGGCCAAATGCCCCGATGATCGTCGCTCCACCGGTGGATATGTTGTTTATCTTGGCTCCAATCTAGTTTCTTGGAGAGCACACAAACAGGCCACGGTTGCCTATTCTAGCATAGAGTAAGTTTCAGTCTCTCGCTGAGGTTACTATTGAAACTGTGTGGTTGTAGTCCCTTCTCTCTGATTTGGGAATATCTCTCTCCCCACCTCTTGTTATATGGTGTGACAACATCAGTGCCACCTATCTTGCTGCCAACCCCATATACCATGCTCACAAAATATGTTGAGATTGAATTCCATTTCATCCGAGATCGGGTTGCTCACGGTTTACTTTGCATCAAACACTGAAAGAATGGTAGGATCCATCTAATGGACGCCATAAAGGTTGCGGAATGGGTGGGGCGAATTTCAAAAATTTCCTACCTTCTCCCAACTGGGAATCATATTCCCTGAATTTAGAATACAATATTCAAGGATCTACTTGAACCCTAATCAAACCAGATCTGTACCAAAAGATAAATGGGAGGATTATACC
>NW_010729108.1:4607381-4646346 GCF_000365185.1 Nelumbo nucifera
GATCAGGTATAATCCTCCCATTTATCTTTTGGTACAGATCTGGTTTGATTAGGGTTCAAGTAGATCCTTGAATATTGTATTCTAAATTCAGGGAATATGATTCCCAGTTGGGAGAAGGTAGGAAATTTTTGAAATTCGCCCCACCCATTCCGCAACCTTTATGGCGTCCATTAGATGGATCCTACCATTCTTTCACAATCTAGCATGACCGAACTAAGCACATTGAAGTAGATAGACATTTTATCAGAGAAAGGGTAACTTCTGGATAAGTTTGTCTTCCATACATTTCTTCTGATCTGCAGCTTGCTGATGTTTTCACAAAAGGCGTTGCAAAGAATGAGCTAGAGCATGATCTACGCAAGTTGGGAATGTGTGACATCTATTCCCAACTTGAGGGGGAGTGTTGAGTGGGGCCACCGATTTGTGTTGTTGAATGGGCCGATTTGTGTTTTTTTTATTTTCTTTTAAATTAAGAAGTTGTTGGGCCTTGGGCCCATTAGTTTTTAATTTTAAAAGGGTTGTAACTATTTATTTTGATTTGCCACCCTACTAAGGGCATCTTTGTAATATCTCATATTTAAGTTAAATATAAATAGAATGAGGGGCTGGCGGCTAGGGTTATGATACACAATCCTAGTTGACATTCTTCTCCTTTCTTCCCTTTTCTCTTTCTATTGTTGAAATCTACAACTTTCTCCTTTTCCTTTTACAAGAAGCTTGACCGAATCAATAGATAGTAGTTTCTACTCTATCTATCTATCTATATATATTATTATATTATATATCGGGGCAATATATCAAGAACTGAAACCGACCCATTGGTTTTGATTCCATCAGTTTGGGTTTATCTGTCCAAGCTGACCCATTGACAGCCCCAATTCCGTAAGACCCACTAACTTATCCGCTCATCTATGCTGCAAAACAAACAAACCCTAAAGTTTAAGACGATGCTGTGGGCCTATCAAATCCTTAGTCATTAAGTCAGTCCGAAAATGCTCATTTGTTAAGTGTAGTCATGGTTATGGCCTGTTTAATTTGTTTTTGGACGATGGTTCTGTTTCCGAGGCTTGTCCATTAATCCATTCATCAGTTTTCCTTATCAACTGAGCTCAGCTGATATAAAATTGATTGCATCTTTATTATTATAGACAATAACTACCCAACCACTACGCACTGTGTTAGGTAGGAAAGCCGAAAAGTTCAAGAATCAATTCGACCCGTTGCTTCCATGTTTCAATCAACAGAATTCCCGCTATGAAATTGCCTTCCCCAAGAAATGAATCATAATGGGCTGGGCTAGTGGGCTCCCGACACCAACGGATGGGGTGGGTCCACTCCCGTTAGCAACACCAATTGGCAATAGTTAATTAATGACCTTTGGGCCTTGGATCAGTTTGTTCTCGACGAATAATTGGTATGATCCAGCTTGTCCTGTCTATGCCCATTGGATTTGCTGTCCATCTAGACTCTAGAGATAAATGGAAAATACGTTCTTACCACCTTTGTGGACATTTATCTTGTCATAACCATTTTATACCACCGATTTTAGGGTTTACAGATTAGATTTTAGGGTTTAGGATTTAAGTTTTTATGCTAGAGTTTAGAGTTTAAGGGCTTAGGGTTTAAGATTTAAGGGTCTAGAGTTTAGATTTTAGGATTTAAGACATTAAGGTTTAGGGTTTAGAGTTTAGATTTTTGTGTTAGGAACTTAGGGTTTAAGATTTAAGAGTTTAGAGTTTAGATTTTAAGATTTAAGACTTTAAGGTTTAGGGTTTAGAGTTGAATTTAAGGGTTTAAGTTTTAAGGTTTAGGGTTTGAATCTAAAAATCAGGTGATAGGATGCATGTCCTCCAACATGGTAAGAGCCAAGTATTGCCTAAGATAGATGAGCTTCATCTAAGGTAAAGTCCACATCTAGGGACACCTAATGTAATCCCTACAAGGGTCAGAACAGCCTTTGTAGTAGTGCATTGATAACATCTTCCTTGTCCTTTATAACGAGGTGTTTTTGGTGCACAGTTGCAAAGGCTGTAGTGACCGGTTGTTTGGGATCTGATCCAAACTTGCTTCTAGGCTAATAATCCCTTGGTTATGTATGAATTCACATCTGCGCCCCACAAACGCCCCACAGCATATTCTAACCGTATATTGAGAACAATTCCCACTAACAACTATGGAAGATGTTTCAAATACATGCTGAGATGTGCATGTGGGGCGTTTGTGGGGCGCAGATGTGCATGTAGTTCTTAATGTTCAAAGCTCCATTAAATATTTTAACCCCAAAAGAAAACTCCATGAAACACTGAAGCCCAACTGTCACTCCCATTCACATGACCATCAAAAAACTATAGGAAATTTCGAATGTACCTCCTTCTCGGTACTTTTAAATTTTTAATTATATCCTTCAATCAATCCAAATTGATCTTTAACTCTTTGGCTTAATTTGGAAAGAGTACAAATGCAAATATGTATAATACAAATACATATAAAATAATATAAAATATAAGGTTTTACACTCTACATATTTGCATTTATATTCCTTCTAAACTGAGCATAAAAACCTTATATTTGGAAGGAGTATAAATACAAATATATAGAATACAAAATCTTATATTTTATATTATTTTATATATATTTGCAATATAAACTCTTTCCAAACTGAGCCTTAATAACCTAATAGAGACCCAGCTAAGAGTTTTGTAAAATATTTCAAAGCTCTTGCTTTCTTTTGACATTTTCTGGACCCTCTCGAATCTAGATTCATCCAACAATGGTCCAACCCATATCTGGATCCGGAAAATGGAAAATGGTACCCTACCCATCATATCCATATTTCATTGGGTTTGGAGGAAACATTCTATCTATGGCATAAAATTTATAAGCAGAAGCGCCCTCTTTCAATGCCAAATTGGATATAGATTCAACCCGAACCTATAAATGGATTCGTAAATGGCCCTAATCAATATGGGTTCCTTGCACCTGTTTGTGTTTAGTGTTTACATCGCATAAAAGCATAAACCCATAACCCATGTCACGGATAACTTCTCGATATGATCAAAAGGGAAAAGTGGTTTTAGCTGTTTGAAATTCTATGTTCTGAGACCACAGATAACTGGCTCATTTGTGGTAAAGGTAATACAGATTCCTGCACAACAGAAATGCACATGATCTATGGGCCCCACCGGCTCTCATGACCAGACATAATTTGCTGGACTAATAAACCACAGTCCACAAGCATTACACCATGCATCAAGTGATCAAACACAATCAGACCTCGAAATTCTAATGGACCTGTTTGGTAGCAGGAATAGGGGTATGGAGTTAAAATTGAAATGAGTCATTCTAATTTCAACTGTTTGATTGGGTGAAATTAATTGGAATCGTTATCTTATTTCTATTTTTAGTATAATGGTATTTTTTCATTTGGGAGAATGTTCATTCCTTTTTCTTTCCTTGAAAGTGAAATCTCATTCAAACTGAGCCTAATTTTCATTTTCATTCCTATTTAAACCAAACAGTATAGAAATAGAACATTCTAATTCTGATTCCAATTCTGATTCTAACTATAAACCAAATGGATCCTAGATGTTATACAATATGTGATTTGAGTTGAATCCTACAGTAGAACTCGGAGATTTAGGAAGTGATATTTAGGGGTGTCAACGGTATTCAAAAATTCAATTTTGAATTTGACATTCGACATATTAAATTTGGATAATTTGACTATCTAATCAATCGAATTCAAATATGACTTGTTTCGATTCGACAAATACCCAAATTCGATCAATTATTTAATTCTTATATATAATATATAAATTATTTTATATAATTTATATATAATAATTAAACTATATAAATAATTTATATTTATATACTTTAGATTAATAAAATATTTATTTTATATATTTAATTTTTAATATCCATCGGATATCAAATCAAATTCAGATATCAGATTCTCTAATCAGATTCGAATTCAGATATTGCCTAATCCAATTCGAATTTGATCCGTTTACACCCTTAGTGATATTACCTTTTTGATTGGTTGAAGAATTGGAAGAATAAGGATCAAAAGCCAACATAACAATCATGCTATTTCTTTGGGTACTAAAAAAGTGTCACGTCCACTAAATCCCAAGCCAGGTGCTACGATATGCTGCATGGTTTAATTTGTTTATATATCTATAAGCACGTTCTGGGGTGTAGAAGAACTTAACTGATATTTTGTTGTGATCCAGAGAACTCTGTTGAATTGATATGGTGGTGGGTCATGACTCATGGATACATGATTCGAGCAATATTAACCCAAAACAGAAAATCAAAGCTTCATCAGACATGGCTAAATCTTTTTAACTTTTTCTGTGCATCATATTCTTATTATTCCAGGGGGGAAGAAAAGGCATATGTTCTCTTTACAAAAGCAACTAGTTTGGTTCTTTACATTTTCTTTTAGCTGTCTTTTTTAGACTTTAATATATGGCCCACCAGCCCACCTCAGTGAACCCAATAAGAATTTAGACCGGGTTCAGTCCATTGAATTGAACCGCTTTGATTATTGGTTTCTGGGTCAAATGATTTGATTGTCTCAAATGATTTTTGGTCTAAAACCAGAGCCAAAGTCAGAATCGATTCTCAAATCAAACAGTCTGACCGTCCAATCTGATCCGATTTTAAAAACCATGCTTGAAAACCAAATGGATCGATTCATCTTTTTTATTATTAGCACTGTCCAATTCAGGCTAGGCCAGTCACCCCAGGTCCTAAATTCCGCGTAGAGATAAAGCCTCTTTACAGTTGTTGGAATATAGCTAGATTTCTTCGATCCTTTGCCAAGCTTTCTTTCACTTCACACCTATATATGATAAACTCAGACTGTTAAGGTAGATATGGACACAAATTAATATTTGACATTGTTTCCGATTCTTGACTTTTGACTTCCTGCATTTGCATTCAATACTGATCCAGTAAAAGCACCGTCAATCCTGAAGTGAATGACATGAGCTGTATCTTTCCAACTTGTTTTCTGTTTCCTAATCTGGGTGTAAACTTAAGACCTCTCCTCTCCTCAATAGAACTCTTTAATTAGGCTGGCCGGCTGTCAGTGGGCCTAGTAGATACCGGTTTTGTGTCGTGGGTTCAATGTTTTTGTTTTTTAATTAAAAAACGGACAAAATTGATGACCTTAGAGTAATAAAATTAACAATAAGAAAATTGGCAATATAGGGCCAAGTTTGGGAGTGCTTAAATATAAGTGTTTGTTTTAATAAGCATTTATTTCGAAGTCAGGACCACATCAATAGGCTCAGTTTGGAAGGAGTAGAAATACAAATTTGTAGAGTATAAGATCTTATATTTTATATTATTTTGTATGTATTTGTATTTATACTCTTTTTCAAACTGAGCTATAATTGTTTATTGTTATTTGGTAAATAAGTACAAAATAAGTGCTTTTTTGAGAATAGAAACCCAAAAGTTGGACTTATTTTTAAGTGTTTATTTCCTTTCTAGCTTGTCTTCGACTCACCATGCCATTTTGAAAATACCTATACTACTTCAATTATTCAATAATTAATTGGGCTTAATTTGGAAGGAAAACAAATGCAAATATGTACAGTACAAATACATACAAAATATTACAAAATAAGAGCCTTGAGGGTAGAAAAAAGTGAACCGGGGTTGGTTCATCAAAGAAAAATATTGGTTGAAAAGACTCGGAATCTTCACCCATAACAACTCTATCCATGTCTACTCACAAAATGCTACCTATGTGAATTGGGAGCATCTCCTCGTGCATAATAATATGTAAAATGATGAGATATTCTCCCATGTGTGGCTATGATGTTATGTGGGTAGAGTTTTCGTGAGTAGAAAATTCGGATAATGCACATTAGCTTGAAAAAGGTGCAAATTAACAAGTGCTCATTTAATACCTTTGAAAAAGATTAATACCCATTTTTAGTAGTTGTCAAAATATATATCAAGTGCTCATGTGCTTACTTTGTTGTGCCTATTGTATCTTGTCATACGGTCTCATAAAATACCTCCATTACGTCCAGAGAGACAAATTAACAAGTGCTCATTTAATACCTTGGAAAAAGATTAATACCCATTTAACGTGCTTACTTTGTTGTGCCTACTATATCGTTCCTCTCATAACAACGAGAAGCACAAGCAGAAAGAGACGTAAAATTAGCCAGCTCATCGAGAGATATTCTACCTAAAAAAAATATTTGACAGAGAGAGGGAGAGGCTAATCTAGTATTCAATGAGACCAAAAGGAAACCAGGGTACGATGCCACTTAGTAGCTTCTTCTTAGTTCTCAGTTTCTAAATTCGAACTTTATTTCTTGCACGTGTTTCCAACCCCCACTAGTATTTAACAAGACCGGATCGAAGGGGGAACAACCAGACATACATCCGGCCCTCTTCAGTCTTCAGTCTTCAGTCTTCAGTCTTCAGTCTTCAGTCTTCAGTCTTCAGTCTTTCTCACCCACATTGATAGATTCAGAAAATCATGGCAACTAGTACTTGGTTTCCCTCCTTCCTTGTCTGGTTGCTGCTCTTCCTTGTCGCAACTCCTTGCCGGAGTCTGACCCATGCCGCTGGGGGCGGAGGCAAATGGGACCTCCTTCAGCAAAGCATCGGCATATCCGCAATGCACATGCAGCTACTTAACAACGACCGAGTCGTCATATTCGATCGAACCGACTTCGGCGAGTCGAAGCTGCCATTACCCGACGGAAAGTGTCGGAACGACCCCAATGACACCGTTCTCACTGTTGACTGTACAGCTCACTCCGCCGAATATGATGTGTTGTCTAAATCCATACGGCCTCTCATGGTCCTAACTGATGTCTGGTGCTCCTCCGGCGCGGTTTCCCCAGATGGGCGTCTCATCCAAACTGGTGGATTCAATGACGGTGACCATGCTGTCAGGATTTTCACCCCGTGCAATGGCTGTGACTGGCAGGAGAACAGCTCCGGACTCCTTGCTCGACGATGGTACGCCACCAACCATATATTACCCGACGGCCGCTCTATCATTATCGGTGGACGTCGTCAATTCAACTATGAATTTTACCCAAAATCCTCGTCCACTAACATCCTATTCTCTCTCCCGTTTTTATCCCAAACGAATGATCCCAAGATAGAGAACAATCTCTATCCCTTTGTTCATCTCAACGTCGACGGTAACTTGTTTATTTTCGCCAATAACCGCGCAATTCTACTGGACTACACCAAAAATGCAGTCGTGAAAACGTTCCCGCAAATGCCCGGCGGTGATCCAAGGAGCTACCCGAGTACGGGTTCCTCCGTTCTTCTCCCATTGAAGAACTTACAGCAATCATCCGTCGAAGCTGAAGTTCTGGTATGCGGTGGCGCGCCAAAAGATTCCTACGTTCAAGCGAAAAAAGGAAAATTCGTCAGAGCCTTGGACACATGCGGGAGAATCAAAATTACCGATGCGTCGCCGGATTGGTCCATGGAGACAATGCCGCTGGCAAGAGTCATGGGAGATATGCTTTTACTTCCTAATGGCCATGTCCTTATAATCAATGGTGCTTCATCTGGGACTGCCGGGTGGGAATTGGGCCGAGAACCAGAACTCAAACCGGTCATTTACAGACCAGATAACCCATCAGGGTCAAGGTTCGAAGTACAAAACCCGTCCTCCACACCGCGTCTCTACCATTCTACTGCAATCCTACTTCGGGATGGACGAGTTCTCGTCGGTGGTAACAACCCACATAGGTATTACAATTTCACCGGCGTCCTTTATCCAACCGATTTAAGCTTGGAGGCGTTCTCACCGGATTACTTGGACTCCAAATTTTCGACTTTACGGCCAAAGATTCTGTCTCCGGGATCTCAAGCTCAACTAAGTTATGGGCAGCGATTATCAGTAAGGTTCTCGGTCTCGGGTGCATTAAACGACAAATGGGTGTCGGTTACGATGGTGTCTCCGTCGTTCACAACGCATTCATTCTCCATGAACCAGAGGTTGTTGGTTCTGGATGGTGGAAAGGTGACGCCGGTGTCGAGCTCGGTGTACGACGTGGAGGTGACGGCACCCAACTCAGGTTTTCTGGCACCTTCGGGCTATTATCTTTTGTTTGTGGTTCATCAAGAAATTCCCAGCGAGGGCATCTGGGTTAACATTAAGTGATGGATAGAGCTTCAATTCATGCATAGATATGGTATTAATTTGTTTGAACATATTAATTTGATATAGGATCGTAAGATCCATAAAAGGTGTGGTGTGGGTAGAAAATTAAGCCAGAGCTTATGTATGAAAAAAATCGTTTTTACTTTTTATGTCCATTGATCATCAGTTAGCTCAGGTTATAAAAAGAAAAAACAAACCAGTCACTTTCCCAAGGTCATACTCCACACAGAAAATCTGGTAAAAGACAGTTCTCAGACTTCCTTACCAGTTATTGTTTGGGAATTGGGATTCACTCCTTTCTTTTCTTTGCAGTTATTATCTTTCTAAATTGTTAAGGGACAACTGCTTCAACTATTTATGGTGTTTCTGACTTTCTACTTTTATTTCCCTGCTTACCTAATTAACCTTCCATAGTTTATAATTCCATTGCAGGCTCATTTTGGAAAGATTATAAATATTCAGGTTCAAGAATCTTGTTTTTTATTATTTTGTATGTATTTATATTGTCTTAATAAGTAAATACAGTTAGTAAGACAGCATTTATATATATTGAGAACTGTATTCACCCGAATAATTAAATGGACAAAACAAAAACTAAATGAGAGAGGTATGTGAATGCCATTATGGGAGAAGTTGAGGAGATTTTAAGTCATGAAAGGAAGAATAACTTTTTTATATAAATTATTTGTTTTTGTTAGTAGTGATGGGGTTTCAAGAGTCACGAACAAAAACAAAAAAAAAAAATCACCATTACAAAGAGTTCAGCATTCACGGGTCTGTTACTACCTGTTCTCCTACATGTTCTATTTAATTCTATCTTATCACCTTATCTGAGAGAGGAGAAAAGAGAGAGAGATGACCAGTTTCCTCTTGTACTTGTATTAAAAAAAAATAAAAAATCAAGCAAAACTCCAAACATAAACATGAGAAATTATGCAGAGAAATGCTGCAATGGTGGTACCATAGCAATCACTGATCAGATGCAGGAAACACTAACTAGAGAGGTGCAAAAATTTTGGCTTATTGGCCATGGATGTAGGGTAAAAGAGTATTTTACACTCCACCTTCTTTTTGACCAAAACGACAAGCGTAGGATGGACCAAATGGGATTCCCTGCAATCAAAAATTCTGCACACACTCCTAAGCATGAAATCCCACCCCATATTATAAACGTAAATTGTTAATGAGCAGAGATTTGGCTTTCTTCACACACATTTCTAAATTCCATAGTTGTTCTCTCGGCTCGGGATTAGGAAATGTCGCCAAGTAGGATGGCTGGGTATGGTAGTATCGACTGGGCCCATATTGGGCTGTTCTTATTGATAGGCACTCAATATGATAAATTTGGCCTCTCTAGGGGTGTTCAATTTCGGATGATAAATTAAAAATCGAATCCAACCAAATTGAATAAGTTAGTTTGGTTTGGTTCGATTTTTCTTTCTTTAAAAAATTGGTTTTTTGTTTTGGTTCCGTTTGATTGAGATTTTAAATCGGACAACCAAAATCAAACTTGTGGTTTTATCTGATTAAGTCTATTAAATATATAATATTTTATTTAAAATTTTATACTTATTAATTAATAATTAATACTTTTTCCAAGGGCCAATTCGCAATTCACCATTGTGTTTTACATTTTTAGGCCTATTAATAATAGTTAATTAATTGTCTAGAGACTCTAAACAATTAAGGCATTAAAACCTAGATTAATTATTAATTATTTATTAATTGTTTGTAAAGAATGTGTGTAGTTGTTTTAATAATTAATCATTAAATTGTTCATTAAATGAGTATAGTTGTAATTGTATTAATTGTTCATTAAGACCTAAACTAACTACTAAAACCTATACTAAAGTCTAATAATTAACTGTTCATTAATTATTAAAACGAACTTAACTGAATTGAATTCGGTTGGGATCGGTTCACTTCTAAACTCTAGTTCGGCTCGGTTCAGTTGAGAGAGATGGTCAAACCGAATAGTTAGTTAGCTCATCGATTCGAACCAAACCGATCAATTCTACCTGTGATATGAAAAATGGATTTTATGCAGCCCATTTTTTGACTTTTCTCTTGGGGTGCAAGTTGGCTGGGATGGGCCGGGTTTAAGTTCAACCTGGGCCCAACTTCGACTCCGCCAAAATTGAAATTTGATGTACTTGGATTGAACTGAGGTTCGTACCAAGCTTGGGTTGATCAATCAATCTATGCTAAAATTAATATAAATGTATGTATGTATATATGAATATACATTTATGTATTGTTTATAAAGAAAAAGTATTCATATATGTATTTGTAATTTTGTATATGCTATGTATGCACATAGGCAGGCCAGGTTCAGATTATTATAAGGTAGGGTCAGGCTTGGATCAGTTTTGGACTATCTAAGGGCTAGGCCCAGCCCAAGGACCAAAAATCCAAGCCCAGCCCATGTAAAATTGTGGGCTGGGTCGATCTTGGGTCAGGTCAGTTCTGGACTATCTAAGGACTATGCCCAGGCCTGGCCTAAAAAATATAAAGCCCTAACCTTTAGGCTAGGCCTATTCCAAGGACCGAAAGTCCAAGCCCAGCCCATGTAAAATTGCAGACTAGGTCGGTCGGGGCTCGGATCAGTTCTGCATTATCTAAGGATTAGGCCCAAGCATGGCTTAAAAAATACAAAAACCCAAGCTTTTATGCTAAGCCCAATCAAAAGATAGAAAATCCAAGCCTAGCCCATGTAAAATTGCAAGCTAGGTCGATCTGGGCTCAAATTGAACCCGCCCAAATTGCATTCCTACTTTTCTCTAGGTTGTGTTTGGCAGCAATGCAAATAAAATTGCACTGATGTAAAACCATGACAGTGCAAATTCTTACTAATTTTTGTTTCAAATTTGAGCTTATTTTCTTTGATTGCAATATAAATGAAGTAAATTAACACATGAAGCAGAATAAAGTAAAATCTAAAGTAAAATTAAACAAAAATATGCATTTTTTACATTTATATTTTTATTCATTTGTGTTAATACAAATAAAATTGCACTACAACCAAACACAGCCCTATGGTCAAAATCATTAGATGGAATTCACAAATTCGCACCAACCTTCTACTCTACAAGGGATCGGTTGTAGATCGGATGTGTAGTGTACCTAATATTGTTGCACCGGGCTGGGGACCACTCTAAAAGCTAAACATTTTGTGCCCCCACATTTTGAACTTATATCATAATACAAGTTGGTCATCAAGTCTAATTATCCTTAACAAAAATTCTGAAATCGTTTTTTTTAAACCCTAACCAAACAGTTATGAAATCGAATAGACTCATAAAGTCATAATTATTTGAGTCAAAATACTTATACCCCTTTTGGTTCGCAGGAATAGGAGTCTGGAATCGAAAATGGAATGGCCAAATCCAATTCCAAATGTTTTGTTGAGTGGAATTAGAATCCTATTTTCATTCTTGTTGGAGTGACATTCCCCCATTTGGAATGAAATCTTATTTCTACTGATTTCAATTTCTATTTCCATTCCTGTCTAAATCAAATAGACTATGGGAATAGACCATTCTAATTCCAATTCCGAATATAAATCAAATGAACCCTTACTTTTAGGTTTTAACTCGGCACCTCTGTAGTAATTAATGCACATGCTTAAGCTTAATATGTTGTATACAAAGATATTAATGGGCTGGGCCAGTCTGCCAACACCAGCATAGCCCAACCCAATAATGGGCTATGATCCAAGAAGGGCATATAATTTAGGACTCGTTTAACTCAGAAGTCAAGTAAGCTTGTGAACAAAGTAGAGGGATTATGAAACTGCAAAGTATTTTGGTTGAGAAATAATACCGCCAAAGGTCCATGAATGATTGAAAATGAATGGTGGAGCATAACCTAAGTACATTTCAAAGCTATAGAATAAGGTCTCCATGCTCGACCTCAAATTGCAGGAATGCTGGAGGATTATTGGTAGTTTTGAGAAGATGAAAGTGGTCGTAAAATGTGATAGCTCAAAAAAAAAACTTTCATGTCAAATATCAAAGGGTTGTGACGGATTCTGATTAGGGTTGAAATAGTATGTGTTTGGCATCAGTGATGGGAATATCAAACCGTGCTTTCTTATTTTTTGTTTGGAACCGGTTCTGTTACATAGGCATTCTTCTGAAAAAACAGTACTGGTTTTGTTTGGTACCAGTGCTGGCAGCAACGTTTTCAATATTGATCTATATTATTATCCAACGTTCAAGATGATGCCACATCATTGCATCACTAGCAGCAATACACCGTTTTCTCAGAAAACATTGAATTTGACATTGCTTCAGACCACACTTTTCCAATTTCCAAGGAATAGTCTAGAGCAACATTTTATTTCTGGAAAAACGGTATCAAACAAGATGGCATTGTTTGAAGCACCACTTTCTCTGATGTGGTGCCTACATTGAGTCATTTTCTCAGAAAACAGCATCGATGCCAAACATCACCATAAACTTACATTGGGTCATGCCGGACGGCCCAGACCTGGTCATTTTTTTAGAAATTAAAAGCTGGACCTGGACTAGTATTCATTAAATTTTAGATGGGCCGGAGTAGAAGCCCAGATTTCAGCAATTAAAATACAGGCCCGAACTGGCCAGGAAGGGGGGTTGGGGGGAGGGCGCCTGGGCCTGGGCTTCCTTAAGAACTTTCCGCAATGTTTCTATCAAAACAGACACAGCACAATAGAGGGGAAAGGAATGTGCAATGTGTCTTTACTTTGATTTGATTTCCTAATTTGTCCTTAGAAAAACCATTGTTTTCAAATTTGAATTAGATGTAAAACCAGTTTGGCCACTAGGACACAGGTTGAACAGTCCAACCATAATACATAGTTACCTTATACTTTCGAGGTAGTGACACTTAAGTGCTTGAATCTTCAAGTGGGGCATTTTAGTACCCTGAATTTTTTAGAAATATGCACTTAAGTCCAACTCTCTGTTAAAATTGACATTAGAGGGCAAAATTATAAAATTGACCATGTTTACATTCTCTTTTGCTCACTCACTGAACTTTTATTTTACTATTTTTCTCATCTCTACACTTCCAACAAAGAATAAAAGCATTTGAATGGAACTATGAAAAACAGTGAAAAAACAGAAAATCTGAATATGGGCATTTTTTGTAATTTTGTCCAAACTGTAATGTTAGTTTTAACAACTCAAGTGTATATTTTAAAAATTCAGGGTATTAAAATAGCGCGCTTGAAAATTCAGACCCTTAAGTGTCACTACCCAACCAAAATACAGGACACCGATAAAATATTAGCAATTAAGAAAAAAAAAAGTAAATGAATTCATGTTATCTATTAAATTATTCTACGTAAAAAGGCTTGGAAAAAAAGATATTACAGGTAAGTGGTTGTGAGGGTATGTGCATTTGGAGATGAATAGCCTTGGTTTTGACTCACATATGGAAATATTCAACAAAAGGGAATAGCCCAATGAAAAAAAAGCACTGATGCCCACCATTATTCACTTCGCTAAACATTTCAAATAGCTCAGAGTATAAATATTAATCTTTTCCTAAGAGTACCTAAATATCCTAAATTGGGGCAGCATTGACCATTTAAGCATGTATCCTCTAAGTATCTACCTCTAAGCTGGGATAGAGTAAGGACATTAATTGTCATAACCTAATGCTTCACTAATTAATAAAGGAAAAGATTAGAGGCCACCTCTAGTTGTCTTTTTCCTCAAGTGAACCTATTATCTCTTTAAACTTGCTATTCAACCGAATTGAGCCAATGCATAAATACATTTTTCTTTGGTGAATTTATTAAATTCTTGGTGTGCCTTTTGTAGGGCTAAAAAAGAGAAAAAAAAAAGAAGAGAATTAAAATAAAAAATCAAAAAATAAAAGATAGAAAAAAAAAGGTGGGAAGCAATGAAGAAGAAGCTAGGGCAATATAGCATAGAGTGATTAAGAAAAATAAAAAATTTGGAAAGGTTAAAGGAAAAGTCAATCAAAGAAAAGTCAAACTAAGGAAGTTGGGGCAGTTAAAAAGTGAGAGAGAATAATAAAGAAATATTTGTAAAAGGTCGAAATAGAAATAAGTGGTGCAAAAGAAATTGAGGTAACTTATATGTTTTAAATATTATAGAATCAGTTAGGTTGAATATTTATCTTCTAATCCACTAAACTGACTTGCATTTTGGCATATGAAATCCTCCATGATTAATGAAGGAACATGGTTCATATTGAAATATGTTAAGAGTTTGAAAAAGAAAGAAAAAGGAAGAAAAGAGAAAATAATAAAGATCAAATAACAACCCTACATAAAGGTCAAGCATCTGATTTCCGGTTGTAAATCAGTCTTTTGAGCTTTATTCCCTTCATTTTAGATCCATTGTCCTAAACCATGTTTCATCCCATTCACTAACTCCTCCTTGATCCTTTCATAAATTGCTAACTTAGCACTGGATAGACCTAGCTACCTTGCAATTAGGGATTTTGTTTTGAAACTATCTCTAATCAAGCATCATTTCAATCATCAATCCTCCTTGTTAGTCGAAGATTGGGGCAGTTTTTCATAGAATCTAGGTATTTTCCAAAGTGAATCTATGATTGTTTCCTTTGCACTTTCAATGCACATGCCTTTATAATTACTAGGGTTTTGATTACCTCTTTCAAAGAGAGAAGAAAATACTTTTATCTCTTGCTAAGGCGTAATGTGGGTCCCATCGAACACAATTGTTATATCCTAAATTGGTACTAGTGGCATCCCTTGTTTTGATCTTGTAGCCTCCAAAAAAAGTGCAATAAAAAAAAGATAAAAATTCTAGTCTCCTTTGTGTCTAAGTTAAATTGTATTTATACTCCGGAAGTTACAAAGTAAAGTAAAAAAATAAAATAAGAAAAAAGAAAGCTCAAATTAAGGGATTCCATGGCATTTGGCACCCAAATCAAGCACAGAAGGAAGAAACTCAAACCATTCCACTGCAAAGGTCTTTCAAAAGGAATTCAATTGCTTATTATAACCAAGAAAAAATAATAAAATGAACATAAAAAATAAAAAAGTGAAAAATAAATGATAAAAAGGAAAGTGAAAGTTTGTGATAAAAATGTGTAGAGAAATGAATCCAAAATGGAGAATGATCAAGTGAGAAACAATGTTTAAATTAAATTAAATATGTTGGGATGGTAGTGCTTGAGTTTTTTATTGCATTTTGCATTTATTTCATTTGGCATATTAATGGCATTTTCGAGTTTTAGTACTATCATCATTCCATCATGTCAATTGCATCATTTATGTGATTTATTGATAATTTCATGTCTCCATTATTGTACAATACATTGCAAATTTTGGTTTCCATTGTCTTATCCTTGTATTGTGCATCATGAATTACACTTTTCCATCATATCATTGACTTTGTAACTTTATTGGGTCATTTTTTTTTATGCTCTTAGCACATCATTAATCCCAATGATTTTCTTATCACATTGTGGCACATAAGTTTATTGAAAAAAAAAACGTTTCACAAGCACACCATGAATTGCATCAATTTTATTACCTTTTTTCACAAGTATTCAGATATAAAGGTCATTTGCTTTACATCTTAAATTTCATCAGTTTCCCACAATACACAAGTTTTTGTATTTGAGGGAGATTGAGAGAGTCAACGGGACTGGTTTTGGTTCTACAAGCCAGTTCCGGTATGCTCTCCTCATCGTCCCAGTGACTTAGAACTGTTAATATATGGAATTTAAATCAGCTATCCTTCATCATTTTTTGTCTCGAAATTGCCTTCCCTTGTGATTTTCTTTCCTTACTGTTAATTTGTTTATTTGTGTTGGTTTGTTTGGGATATCATGCGGGCTCCACCTACTAGACCCAAGAGAGGGGTACCTAATCCCTTTTCTCTCTCGTCCTAGTCTTTCCCAAATTGGTTCAGCCAGTGCCTTGGGTCTTGGAATCACTAATAAACCAAAATATTCTCCAATGTAAATGTCAGAACTCCCATCACCTCCATTTCACTTGATTGATGGGTGGCAACTCCAAATTAACCTATGAGTCATTTTTTGACGCTCACAATCATGTGTATAACATAAAAAATTTGGAATTAGTTGTATTAATTATTTATTGTTTATAAGATTTCAAGACATAGCTTGACTAGTATAAATTGGGCAGTTGGAATTAGACCTATTCACGGACCAGGTCGGGCCAGATTTGGATTGGGTTTTCTCTATGTATTAATAGAATACATTCAATCCTGGGCCCAAGAATGGCTTGACCATTGGGCCTAGGTACTAAGCCCGAGCCCAACCCTCATATAAAACCCGAAGCCCATTCCTAAAAAAGGAGAAGAGGAACAAAGAGAAAACATATTATATATATACATATATTGTATATAAAATATATTTTGTTATGTAATATTTTCTCAACTCAGGCTTTTTTAGAAAGCTCGAGCCCATCCCTAAAAAAGTCAAGTGTTGTTTTGGGCCTGATCCCATGTCCATGGGACTGAATTCATGTCCAATCCCAACTTATAATGAGCCAGGCCCGTTGAGCTACCCGACCCATTGAATAAGTCTACTTGGGATTTAGCTTACTAGGTAAGTGACCTTCCATCTCTTTGGGTAGTTTCAAAAAAGTTAGTTTAACAAAAAGTTTATAATGCCTAGTTATTTTTTTCACTTACGTAAAATAACATCAAATACGAGAAAAATTTTAACTTTATTAAACTATAGTTTATAAATGAAAAATTTTGGACAATTGTAGTTTAGTTATGTTGATTACATTGTTAACTATTTGAAATGATTTATTTGATACTCTATCTTTCTTGAAATATTCCACTGATTTTTTTTTTTTTTAATATTTAGTCTTTAAGTCAGATATGTCTTGACTATTATTGTTAGATGTGCTATCAGACTCATGTGTGGATTGTTATATCTATTTGCATTCTAAGATTAAGTAACTATTTTGGACCCTACATTAGGAAAGCCTGTCATTTTTTAAGAAATAAAGGTTTTCTTAGTAACTATACTCTAGACCCTACATTAAGCACTCCACAAATGCATGGTTAAACTGGCCTCTACTTCACCAATGTTGCAAGAAAACTTAAAAAAAATAAATAAAAATCAGGCTTAAAATTTTATGGAAATAAAGCACACACACAAACATTTATCAAAACATGAGAGATGAGAATTACCTAAAAGAAAGCTAACAACAAAATGATCAAAGTGAGCAAATGAAATAAACTTAAGTAACAAGTGAATTAGCTTAAAAGACTAACGAATGAAACAATGCTAAAATAACTAATGGGTGGTTCATTTTACTAAATAAACTATATTTACAAAGAGGAAATGATAAACTAGAAAGTTGAACATTTGTAGACAAGAAAATGACCAACTAGCTAAAAGGGGCCTAGGAATTAAGAGCTAGTTAAAAATAAATAATTAAAGATGCTACATATATATCATGAGTAGAAACAGAAAAGGGACTAACCTCTTAGGGATAGTGCTTTTCTACAATTAGACTCACAACTATGCTATGCCTACAAAGTATGTTGACTGAATGGCTAAAGACTCACAACTATGCTATTAGTAGCAATCAATTTTTGCTCGTTCCCTTCACCTTACCTTTTCGTACCCTCCTTTTAGACCACAAAACTTGGAGTCATAATCAAATCAAATTAAGACTTTACAAAGCCAAAAATTCCTCTTTTGACACAATCAACAAGACAAATGAAAACATCAAGATCAACATTAATCAAATATGACCTACAGACTTCGGAAACTATAAATTAGTCACACATCCACCATTCATCTTGCCAACTTCCTTTTTAGTGGCCCTGATCCAACGCATCTATCGCCTCAAGATCATTCGGATACAATCAACTAGCAAATAGCAAATCCCACTACAAGTATACAATGACCAAATTCAAAAGTGCCCAAATTCCATTTTGATGGTCCTATACAATTAGAATTAGAAAACCTAGATTAATCATTTCTTTCTCAAATCAAAACCATCCACTTGACTTCCCACCTTAATCCGTAACTACCTACTAAATTTTAGCTCAAAATTTTCCTGTTTGACCCATCATCAAGCTAGATCCTAACTTCAGCAAATCTCATTGATTAAAGCTTATCATCCATCAATCCTAGTTCATTTGGCCAATCACACCTCATCATTGTGTTTAAAGACCTAAAAAAACCCTAGTATGCCAAATTTCATGACCAAACTCCTTCATTTGACCGTTAAAAAGTAAGATTCCATTTTGGACCGTTTCATTAACTGATAAACCATTAATTCAAACCAAATATGTCAATAAACACCTATGATCAAAGATGTCTACCCACCAAATTTCATCCCAAAATTCCATCAGATTATGGACATTCAAAAATGTTTACCCACCAAATTTCATCCCAAAATTCCACCATTTGACCTTTCATCAAAAGATTATATTTCAACAAATCCCATTGGTCCAAACTTGTCAACCATAGATCTCTATCATCCCGACCCTATTTGGCCAATCATACCTCACCACTATGTTCAAAGACCCAAAAAACCCAGCACGTCAAATTTCACATCCTAATTCACCCGTTTGATCGTTAAACTAGGAAGTTGCCATTTCGACATGTCGGATCAAATTGCTACCTCATCTATCCCAACCTGAAATCTCAAAAGGGTGACAACTGATGTCAGACCCATTCTTGACTTGTTCAAACACTTGGACCAATGAAATTGAGCCTAATAGGCCTAAAATGCCAAAGATACCCAACTTAAAACTAAGAAAAGATATAACCACTTTTAAAAGTTTATCAAATTTATATTTTTTGCCACTGTCAGCCCCAAATACAAGATTGCCATGACAAGAACACCCCAAGCTCCCATTGGACGCACAAAACCCATGAAAATCACTCCCAAATTGAAGAAAATATTTCACCAAATAGGAAAGACCAGGGAGGCCCCTCATGATTGAACGAATTTCAAATCTCTTCCTCTCCATTTCTCTGTAAATACTAATCCAATTCAAGCTCAAAGAGAGGCCCCTAGAGAGAGAGAAAGAGGGACAGGGAGAGAGAAAGAGCCAGAAAGGAGAACTGGAAAGAGAGAAGAGAGCTTTCTCCTCCATTTTCAAGCGAAAGTTGTTGCAACCAGAAGCACTCCCTAGCTCAAGAGCCCAGTAATTAAACTTCATTCTATCTCATCCCTAACTGCTGAAAAACTTTTGATAAGGTTCATACGAAAGGTAAGCCTTTCATTTTAACTTTTAAACCTGATTTCATGATCTCTGTTGTTTTTTTTTTTTTTTTAGTTTTTCCGGGTTGCTTGAAGTTTTACGTTGTTAGAGAACCATCATTTTCAATTTCTTTTTGATTGAGAATCAAGGCAGAGAGGTGAGGGTCTTAGGGAAATCAGTACCTAAGACCCAATAACATTACCTTAAAATCGGTCTTAGGAGAAGTTGAAAGGATGTTCCTGCAGATTTAAGAAATTCCTACAACTGTTTTTGTTTTTCTTCATTAAAAATTGAGCCTGAACAACTCCCGTATTAGGCTGCTACAATATCTTGGAGAGAGGGATGCCTAATACCTTCCCTCTCCTAATCCTTGGGACCCGTATTAGGTTGTGTGCCTTTTCTCATGGAAAATGGAGTCACTATCAAAGACAAATCAATTTTTTGAATATAGAAATGAGGGTTCATTTCCTCTAAAAAATGAATGGTGACTCCTACTTTTTGAACTGGCCACAAGCTTCTCGGAGCTCACAAGAATCTAGAAATGACAGAAGTTTTTGAATAAAAAAATTATACAATTAACACTTTGTTTCTAATGTAGGACTGGTGAAGCAAGTGCCTATAGAATTGGGTTAAGTGACCTATGGGGACGGTGCTAACTAATACTAGAAATGATTACTAACACTAACATAAAATAGGTGTCTTCCTAACTAGAGAAATTACAAAACAAAAGATGCAACTGTACTAAATGTTGAAAGGAGAATGAAGCAAATCTTAATCATGTCAAATGGGATGTGTCTTGACTAAACTAATTTTGAAAGAGTATAACACAGGGAATATGGATAATGAAAGCTTAAGAGAGGAATCATGTTAATGAACTTTGAATAAAAAGACTAACTGTAATGCTAAACTAACAGCTAATTGGATAATGATCTAATAAAGGACAGGTGGATTGGAAAGGATACCCAATGGAATAAACCAGTGATTGTGCATGTGATTGATAAATAAATGAGTAAAGGGAGAAAAGCATGGATTGTATGCATGAACGGTACTACTTTAATGGTGAAATGGGTTTTAGTTAAAACATCTTGAATGCTATCGCACCCTTAGGTACATGGATGCCAAATGATACAATGTCGGTGCTAAGTATAATGTTGAAATGTGCAAGTGTACAAGTGTTCCTAAATAGATTAAAAGCCTAAAAAATAATGCGTGGACTGATTAAACAGATGGAACTTGAAAATTGGTTATCAGCTTCAAGACAAAACAAAAGGTAAAGATTGATTCATGCAACTATAAATGTTAGAAAGAAAAAAATAAAACACGCGAGAAAAAGATAAAATATAAACCAAGAGATTTAACTATGCCATGTTCATATTCGGATGGCCAATTGGCCACTCTTACTAAACTACTTTGTAAGAGAACAAAAATTGCATAAGAAAGTAAAAAGCACTAGAAATCATCATTCATAAGATCTAGAGGGAGCGATTATTTGACAAATTAAAGAAAATAAAAGGGGTGAATGAAAACCTTGGGGATGGTTAGTAACATGACAAAGATTGCCTTACTTCTTCATCGCAACATTCAACAGTTTTCAAGCATGAACCATCGACTTCGATCGCCACCCTTGCTCCACCCACTTCTTTGAATTCCTTTTGCTCCTTGAGAGGTTCCTTTTGCTCCCACATTCAACGCTGTTGCATAACTGTGAATTTTCATTGCACCATTGTTGCTTTAAGAATTCTTTATGCTTCTTCCCTTGGATGTATGCATGAATTGAGGGTTTTTTGGACAGCAATACTGATATATGGGGGGACTCTAGGGACATGAGAGATGGTAGGAAGATGCTATTAGACGTGGCTAATGGCTATGTGGAGGTATTTTCATGGGTTTCCCCTAAGGTTAGAATGTGTGTCCTTGTATGTAAGAAGAAGTGGGTATTTATAGAATTTTGGGGAGGATTCTAGAAGGGAGTGGAGGGATGAGATTTGAGATTATGGAGATCAATGGCTGATATTTAAAGTTTTTTGGAGGGAGATTGAATGAGAGAAGGGGCTTCCATGACAACTTTGGGAGATATCCTCTAAATCAATTAAAATAATAAGTGGAATGTTTTACCAATTTGCCTAAATTGAACATTCCAACCTTAGGTGATTGGCTTGATTGATTGCAAAGTCCTTAGCTAGTTAAATTTTAAATTTTAAAATGGTTCTAGAGGCTAGGAGAAAGATCTAGTCGTGTGGGTCCCAAGGTTTAAAGTTGTAGTGGAGAAGATTCTAAGCGGAGGATCCAGATTGAGTCTAGCTTTAGGTCTCAAGATGGAGGGGTTAACAGTGTTGGAATTAGATGGTCTTGACATCATTGGACTTGTAATTTCTAGCTCTATGCATATATAGGGTTGGTTTTTTATTTCATATGGGATATGTTTCAGGATAAAAAATGTTCTCGATCGGTCGATTGAAATCGATTCCGGCTTCGGGTTTTTAGACGAAAGGGGTAAATGGTGCCAAATTTGAGTGATCTTAGTGTTGTTGGATTTAGAATTTTGGGCTCTATTTACCCATGGTGTTCAATTTCTAAGTTGATGTGAAATGTGGGTGATCTTGGTTTAGTCAACTTTTGGTATTTTGGGTTCTATGTACCTATGGCATTCAACTGTTAACTTGATGTGAGTCTTGTGAGATGTTGTTCAAGATCAAAATTACCCTGTTTGGATGATTGGAATCGATTCCGACTTTGGGTTTTAAGATGAAGGAGTAATCGGTATCGGCTTTAGGTGATATTTGTGTCGTTGGATTTGGAATTTTAGGCTTTACGTACCTAATGTGTTGGATCATAAAGTTCAAACTTTTATAAAATTCTAAAAATACCCCTACATTGACTAAGAGATTAGCTAAAACATACTTGAAGCACTATAGAAAGATTGAATGGTGCAAAATTGGGGTGTCTAAAATAGGGATATTTATGGAGATCAGGTACCTAGACCTAATATTGTGCTCCAAGCAATCTTGAGAATAATACTAGGATATATCAAATTCAACAACAAATGATTGGACTCGCCCAACAATAGAAAACCACCAATGACAATATTTCTACATTGTCGAGGCAACAACAATTGCACACCTATCAACAATAATTAGAACAAAACATGATGGCACAACGGAAGAAACTTAAGGTTTTTGGAATTTAAGAGGATCATCTTGCCCCCTTTTGAGGGTGCCATTGACCCTATTAAGGTGAAGAAGTGGATCGAAGAGATGGAGAAAGCTCTTAAGGTGTTTAAGTGCCTAAAGGAGGACAAAGTGGTGTCATTTGCTTCAAGGGCCTACAAATGATTGATGGATGATGTAAGAACATGTGTATGAGGAGAATGAAAAGAATTGCACTTGGGATACATTTGTAAAGGCCTTTTATGAACATTACTTCCCTAAGTGTGCTCGTTGACAAAATGAAAGGGAATTTCTTGATCTAATGCAAGGCAACCAAATCATGACTAAATATGAGGTTGAGTTCTCCAAGCTGTCCTAAATTTGCTTCTAATTTGGTACTGGAGCACGAGAGTCAGGGTCAGAAATTTGAGGAGGTGTTAATTCCCTAGATCAAACAAATAGTTATTGCATTTGAATTGAAAACCTATGTATTGAGGTGCATAGTAAAGCCCTACTAGTTGATAGGGGCATCATTCAGAATTAGGATATTAACAACAACCAATAAAACAAATGGGGACAATATAGGAATTTTGATGGATGAAGGTCAAGGAAACAAGCTAAGAAGTTTGGAAACCAAAACATTGGAAATAAAAACCAACAAGGTAGGGCTCCATAGTGTCATAGGTGCCAAAAGCATCGTTTCGAAGTGAGTTGTGATGATGAATTAATGGGACTTGTTTCACTTGTAGCCAATAGGGCCACACAAGCTAAAGAGAAGTCTGACATTAAAAAAATCTCATAACACTCAAAAAGCTACATGTTACAAAATTGTAGTTGTAGGTCAAAAGAAGGGAGGAGTTCAAAAGTTAGAACTCAAGTTAGGGTATATGTTGTTACTTAACAAGATACATGATAATTCTGTATTTTGATGCCTTAAGGGCATTATTTTAGGGGTATTTTAGACCTTAGACTGACTAATATATACCATTTTTTCGGTTAAATTCAATGTTGTGACTTTTGAGGGTCCGTGTGCAAATTCGGAGTAAAAACTGGGAAATTTATAGAGTTTTCTACATATTTTGATAAAATGGTGAGAATTCCAACTGAGAGAGGGGGTGTTTCTGTGAAAAATTGAGCACAGGAGGGCGCCTTCTATCTGGTAAACCCAGAAATGTGCCCCTCCTACTTTATTACCATACTCCCCTCTCTTTAGCAAACCCTAGGGCACCTCCCTACTTATTCTTTTCACCTCTAACAAACACTAGCCGCCCCTAACTGCTAAATCTTCACCTTCCACCCCTCCCTAACATCTAATCTCAACCATCCAAACCTTAGCAACCTCTCATGCCCTTAGATCTTCAACCATCCAAACCTTAGCAACCTCTTATACCCTTAGATCTTCAACTTGCAATCTCCACCCTCCATTCCAGGGTGCCCTCTCTTTAGCATTCTAACCCTAGGATGTCACCTAATCCCTAATATCCACCGTTCAATCCTAGGTGCTTAAATCCCAACCCTCTATATTTATAGGTGCCCTCTCCTTGTCACTCTATCCATAGGATCCCTCTAGATCATAACCCAACATTCCTAAACCCTACGGGTGCCCATTTTTTGTATAAACCCACTAGCCGCCCCACTCTTTCTCTCTAATCCTAGTTTTGTCCACCCTTCTCTATAAAAAGGACCCCAAGTGCCCTGGAGAAGGGGTTGGTTAGCCCAGTTCACAAGGCCAAGGCTTCTTGAGGGGTTCAAGGATTACAGGAAGGAGGACACCCAGCTCTTGTCAGGAAGGGTAGTTGCAAGCAGTTCGTCCAACCTGCAACTGCCGCCACTAGAGTTGATCCACCATTTTTATTTTGTTTTAGTTTGTTTCTTTTTGTTATTCAGTTTTTTGAGCAATTTAATTTCTGCAATTTTTTTATTTTGGTGTGATTTAATTTCTGTTTTTCCTTCTCTTTTGCGTATCTAAATACGCCCAGTTCAAGGCTAAGGTGTCTTGAGGGGTTCAAGGGTTGAACAAAGGAGGAACGGTTTACAGTTTGTCTTCTTGAAAAGCTACCACCACGGGATCCGAATTTCAACATATTTTTATTTATTTTCTTGTTAATTGCAATTTTATTTAATTTATGAATTTTATTTCTTGTCTTTTTCAATTCTAAATATTTAATTACAGCTTTAATAAATTTTATTTTCTTATTTTCTACAAATCCCAAATCTGTTTTTTTTTTCTTATTTGTATAAAACAAAATAATAATTTTTAACCTTACTTCCCTAAGGATTCGACCCCTTCCTCACCACTAAACTACGTTCTTTATTTAGTTTTGAGGATTGGAAAAATATAAATTATTAAACAGGTGTCCTGGGTGTTTGATGACACATCCCGAGTGCACCAAGTTTTTGGCGCCGTTGCCGGGGAAGCAACGGATTGAAAATTTTTATTTCTTTATTTTGGATCTGTTTACATTATTTTTTTTTATTTCATTAGTTTTCTAATCTTTGAAAATAAAACTATCATAATTCTTCTTTGTTTTTGCAGGACGTAGCAACCAAAGGTGGTGGTGACGGAACACTGCCGAACAGCACACAAAAAAAAGAAAAATATTGGGTAGCGATTCAGTTATAGTAATCCCAACTTATTTTTTATTTTTCTTTTTATTTTCGAATTTATCTTGGTAGATTAGTGTTTTCGAATCTTTAGTTATTTATTTTTATTTTTATTTCTTAGTAAATTCGACTATATTTTTTTTAGGGTTATTTTTTTCTTTTGTTTTGTCTTTAGATCTAATTAGTTATTTAATTGAGTAATTAATTGTTAATTAGGAAATTGTTTAAATTTTCAAATGAGTTTAAATTTCAAAATTTGAATCCAAAATTCGAATTTGAATTTGAATCTGAATCTGAATTTTAATTTTAATTTCAAAAGGAAATTAATATTTTAATTTTTTTTGCATTTGCATTCCAACATTTAGGGTTTGATATGTTCTAGAGCATGCATCATATAGGATTATTTAATTGCTAAAATCATCTTGTTAGTTGTTAATGTGTTAGGGTTTTTCATTTTTTTTAATTGTTCTCTTTGCTGAATTAATTTATTTTATTATTTTATTGATGAATTGCATATCAGAGATAACTGTTCATGCATTGTAATTAATTGCATTTATTTTGTTTATTGTGTTTTTCCGTTAATTCATTTAAGGGCAATCCAATTTAAATAAGATAGGGTGGGGATTTCACATCCTTCCTTGGCCCAAAAACCACCACCCTTTCACGTGTGGTTCACCCTAAACCATAATTTAAATTTTGGATAGCACGATCCTTTAGGAGGCCCCACACATTTGGTTCCAAAGTGTGCTAAATTTTAGGGAAACTTGTAATTACTTTCCATAACCGGTAGTTGGTGTTTGAGGAAAGAGGTTAATTGGCTAAAACCTAAGCGGGTTTTGTAGTTACTTAATTAGGTCCTTGCGAGAGCAAGGGGAGCCTCCCACATCCCCACCTCTTACCTGGCTAGCCAAAGGAAGTGGTGTAATTCCAAGTGAACCTAAGAGGATTCTCATTGGTTGAACCACTAGTTCAGGAAACCTTAGGTCAGCCCCTAGGCCGTGTGTGAAATGCTTGCATTTTTTTTTTAAATCTAAAAATTCAAATTTGAATTTAAATTTCAAATTTCAAATAAAAAAGAGAAAATCAAATATTTTAAAATTTAAATTTCAGAATTTAAATTTTAAAATCTAAATTTAAAATTAAAATTCAAAATTTAAATTTCAAATTTCAGAAAAGAAGAAAAACGGACTTCTGAGTCATATGTTGTGAAGGAGATCTTTGAGGAGAGAAATAGTAGAACCCATACCTGAGATAGAAAGATACCACCATCACCAGCAATGCAACCAAATGACTGAGATCAATGATGAGCAACCCAGAAAGCTGAAGGAGTATTTCACTCCAACCCAGTATAACCCTTCATCCTGCATATAGTTCTCGGATACCCAAGCCTTGCAGTTTAAAATAAAATCAAGCACAATCCAGATGCTCCCCTCTTTCTACAGGAACTCGAGTGAGGACCCATACAAACGCAAAGATGAGTTTCTGGAGATCTGATCCACTATAAGGATCCAAAACTTTAATGGTGATGCCCTTAGATTAACTCTTTTCCCCAAGCACTGGTTGGGAAATATAGGGAGACCTATTAGAACTTGGGCAGAAATGCAGCAAGAATTCATTAGAAAGTTCTACCCTATAAGACGAACCAACACCATGAGAAGAGCCATCACTGGATTCACCCAAACACCGGGTGAACAAATTCACAAGTCTTGGGTGAGAATGAAAGAGTTGTTGAGAAAGTGTCCACACCATGGCCTGTCTAAGCCTTTTATCAAAGTTTGACTGATCAATACAGGCAAATGGTAGATGCATCCTATGGGGGGGCATTTATGAGTAAAAGTGAGGATGAAGCGTATGCTCTTTTCAAAACATTGAGTGAAAATTCCATCAATAATGCATCATTGTATTCCTATGAGAAGTTGGTGGGACCCTCAAAGAGGGTAGGGCTCTACGAAGTCAGGAATAGTATAGAGCTCGAGGCAAGAATGGACCTAAATGCAATCTCTAGAAAATTAGATAGGGTAGATCTTCTAGCCCAAAAGCTTGATCAAATCTTCACCTATAACCAGCAATTGGCCCCATCTACACCTTTTCCTGAAGTTTGTTCCATTTGTGCCAACCCGGCCCACCAAGTTGATGATTGTCCAATGGCGGCCTAATTTCCGCCGTTTATCCAAGAACAGATTCAAGCAGCCCAGAGTTTCTCAAAGCCTAATAATGACCCATTTTCAAATACTTACAACCCTGGGTGAAGAAATCACCTTAACTTTTCTTAGAGGACACATCAACCTAACACACAGTCCCAGTAGTACCATCTATCTAACTCCATGGCACAGCAATTTCATAGGCCACAAGTGCAGAGCCAATTCCAGCAAACTTACCCTAGGAACCAGCCGGTCCAACCTTATCAGGTTTACCCACAACCTCCTCAGACCAATACAGTTGATGACAAATTCATTTAGCTTCTATAGCTGATTCTAACTCAATAGCAGTCCATTGCTAGACTAGAGAGCCAAATAGGACAGTTAGCCAAAGCCAATGCGAGGAGATAAGTACGACAACTACCGAGTCAACCAGTTGCAAATCCTAAAAATCAGCCACCGGATTTTGCTCCATAGCAGATTCAACCACCTAATAAGAACCCTCAGTTTGAAAATGCTAAGGCTATTACGACCTTAAGGAGCGGGAGGATTTTAGAGGACCCGTGTAAGAAAATTAAATTTGAAAACATCAATGAAGAAGAAAATGAGCAATAAGACCATAAGTTGGGAGGGACGAAAAAGGAAAGGAAAATTTAGAAGAAGAACTTATAGTGAACCGACCTTTAGTTCCCTTTCCAACCACACTCATAGCCGGGCCGTTGCGAAAGATGAAAGAGACTCGCAACAAGGAGATCAGGGAGTTATTCAAGCAAGTCCATATTAACATCCCTCTCCTCGACGCGATACAACATGTCCTAGCCTACATCAATTTCTTGAAAGAGTTGTGTACTCAAAAGAGGGAGCCACGATCGGCCCCACAAAAAGTGATGCTCTTGGTAGATGTTAGTGCGGTTCTCCTAAACCAACTCCCCTGAAAAATGAAAGACCCCGGTGCTCCTCTAATAAGTTGTGTCATCTCTATAATCACTTTCGATCGGGCCCTATTGGATATTGGGGCCAGTGTAAATTTGCTCCCCTCTATTATTTATGAAAGGTTCAAGATCGGCGAGTTAAAACCTACCACAATAATTCTGCGACTCACTGATCGGTCAGTCAAGACTCTTCAAGCTGTTAATGAGGATGTCATTGTCAGAGTAGAGGATTGTTACTTTCCAGTGGATTTTATCATCCTAAACTAGACCCCAACCGAGGAACTAAACCATAACCCAATAATCTTAGGACATCTATTTCTAGCAACTGTCAATGCAAATATCAACTATAAATCGGGAGAAATAGACATTTCATTTGCAGAGCAGAAAGTCCGATTAAATGTATTTAGTGCCACTAAGTATCCAAACCTAGGGGAAGATGAGTTCAGGGTAGATGTAGTGGACGACCTTGTAGATGCCCTGTCTACCCTTTGGTTAGCCCAATCTGAGACCTATCTATGTAAAGAAGAAAGTGAGTCCGGAAGTGTAGATGTGAGAAGTGAGTGAATGTATCTGGTTGAAAACGTTAAACTTAGCGCTTATTGGAGGTAAACCAACATTTTTAAAATAATGAATGGTGTTTGGTTAAAGACGTTAAATTTAGCGTTGGTTGGGAGGCAACCCAACGAAATTTTATTTTAGTTGTCTTGTTAGAGTTTGTCTTTTCTTTTGAGTAAGTTTCAGAATTCAGTTGGAAAATCTTGAACCCCTATTGAATCCTTACCTCTTGATTGTTCCCTTTAGCCTAAGTCCCTTTTGCATCATTCTAGTCATGCCATTGGGGACAATGGCATTTAAGTTGGGGGGAGGGGTAAGGAAAGAGAAAAAATTTTGAAATTTTGAGAGAAAAATTAAAAAAAAAAATCGAAAATCTAAGCCTTTAAATATGTAGAATTAAAATTTTATTAAAAAATTTAACATTTTTTCCATTAAAAGAGATTCCTAAACAGAAAATTTTGAGGGAACTGATAAAAGAATATTGAACTTTGTCGAAATCATTTAGAAATTGAAAATACTCCCAAGTTTGCCCCTGTAATGATAAGAAGAGAAAGATTGAGAAATCAGATGAAAAAATTTTTCAAATTAATAGAGATAGTGGACTACCCCAAACAGTGTTGAATTTTACACACAACAAAAAAAAAAAAAAAAAGAGAAAGAAATAAAAAGTTCAATGGACACCCTAGATTTAGTAACCAGGTCTCTTCACCTAAATTAAGTGTCGAGATTCGCGTTAAACGGGAAAAGGAAAGCCAAAGACACTTACCTAACACTTAGTAGTCGGGTCTCTTCACCTAAGTCAAGTGTTGAGATTCGCGTCAAATTGTGGAAGGTAGCAACAAAAATGTATGTGCATATCATGTTCAGGGGTAGAAATCCACTATCAAAAATGATAAGAAGAATACGCGCCTGATTTTAAAAATCAATCTCAGCTTATCGAGACAATTTGCAAATGGAAGGGTATATACGATTTTTAAGCCAAGTTTTTGTAATGTTCAAAGTATGACAATTTTACCCCTTGAACCCAATACTGATCTATACAAAGTTTGAGAATTCTGGAATCATGATACTTAGTTAATTTTGTCAGGGATGATCTTGCAATGGGAATGATCTCTTTACTCAGTGTAATTTTATGGCTGCATTGCTAAGGGACTAGCAAGGGTTAAGTTGGGGGTTGTTATAACTTTATATTTTGATGCCTTAAGGGCATCATTTTAGGGGTATTTTAGACCTTATACCAATTAATCTATACCCTTTTTCCGGTTAAATTCAATGTTGTGACCTCTGAGGGTCCCTGTGCAAATCCTGAGTAAAAATTGGGAAATTTACAGAGTTTTCTGTAGATTTTGGGAAGCTGGTGAGAATTCCAGCTGAAAGAGGGGGTGTTTCTGTGAAAAACTGAGCATAGGAGAGTGCCTCCTATGTACTAAACCCAGAAAGGCGCCCATCCTACTATATTAGCATACTCCCCTCTCCTTAGCAAACCCTAGGGCGCCTCCCCACTCATTCTTTTCACCTTTTAACAAATCATAGCCGCCCCTAACAGCTAAATCTTCACCTTCCACTCCTCCCTTACATCTAATCTCAACCATCCAAACCTTAGCAACCTCTCATACCCTTATATCTTCACCTTGCAATCTCCACCCTCCATTCCTGGGTGTCATCTCTTTAGCATTCTAACCCTAGGGTGCCACCCAACCCCTAATCTCCACCATTCAATCCTAGAGATTAATCCCAACCCTCCATACTTATAGGCACCCTCTCCTTTTCACTCTAGCCGTTCTAGTTTAATCCTAACCCTCCATTCCTAAACCCTAGAGGCGCCCATTTTCTGCATAAACCCACAAATCGCCCCTCTCTTTCTCTCTAATCCCAATTTTGTCCACCCTTCTCTATAAAAAGGACCCCAAGGGCCCTAGAGAAGGGGTTGGTTAGCCTATTTCACAAGGCCAAAGCTTCTTGAGGGGTTCAAGGGTTACAAGAAGGAGGACACCCAGTTCTTGTTAGGAGGGGTTCCTGTAAGTACTTCATCCAACCTACAACTGCCACCATTGGAGCTGATCCACCATTTTTATTTTGTTTTAGTTTCTTTCTTTTTGTTATTCAATTTTTCTAGCAATTTAATTTCTACAATTTCTTATTTTGGTGTAATTTAATTTCTATTTTTCTTTGTTTTTTCCAGATCTGAATTTGCCCAATTCAAGGCAAAGGTGTCTCGAGGGGTTCGATGGCTAAACGTAGGAGGAACGGCTTCTAGTTTGTCTTCTCGGAAAGCTACCACCACTGGATCTGAATTTTAGCATATTTTTATTTATTTTCTTGTTAATTGCAGTTTTATTTAATTTACTGTCTTTTTCAATTCTGAATATTTAATTTTAGCTTTAATAAATTTTAGTTTCTTATTTTCTACAAATCCCAAATATGTTTTCTTTTTCTTATTTGTCCGCAACAAAATAATAATTTTTAACCTTGCTTCCCTGAGGATTGGACCCCTTCCTCACCACTAAACTACGTTCTTTATTTAGTTTTAAGGATTGAAAAAATATAAATTATTAAACTGGTGTCCCGGGTGTTTGACGACACATCCCAGGCGCATCGATACACAAGCCTCTAATGTACTAGTGTAAGGTATCCTTTCCGAATCATTTACTTATGCTTATGCGTTATTTGATCCTGATGCTACTCATTCTTTTATATCTACTAATCTTTCTAAGTGAGATAAAGTTATCTATTGAAACTCCATTAAGGGAGTGTTTTGATTACTAATCATGTATGTGAGTCTTGTATATATAGCTAAAGTTGATTATAGGGAATTGTTAGCTAATTTAATGGTGTTAGAGTTGTGGGATTTTGATGTAATCTTTAGCACAAATCAACTAGCAACCAATGTTGCCTCCTAGAGTGATATTTTGAATTCCTAGTAAACTTGAAATTTTCTTTACCAGCAATAGGACAAATGTTCTTCTTCGAGTCATCTCTACCCTATAGGCTAAATAGTTATTGAGAAGAGGTTGTAAGGCTTACTTGGCCATAGTGAGAGACACTTGGCCATAGACGTGTTTCTAGAGGTCATGCCAGTGTTACTTCCACCCTATCTCTAAGGCCCCATATAGGATGGCTATAGTAGAGTTAAAGGAACTAAACGAATAGTTGTAGGAGTTTTTAGACAAAGGGTTCATAAGACCTAGTGTGTTTCCTTGCGGTGCTCCATTGTTATTTGTAAAGAAATTAAATAAAGTGATCATAGGATTGGTGATTTTTTTTATTAGTTACAATGTTTCCAAATTTTCTCCAAGATTGTCATTTGTTTTGGTTATCACCAATTAAAGATTAAACTGGAAGATGTTCCCAACAACTTTTAACTTTTATGGATCTAAACAATAAAGTGTTCATGCCATTCTTGGACCAATTTGTTGTAGTTTTCATAGATGTATCCTTGTGCATTTAAAGAGTAAGGAGGGGAATGAAGAGCATCTAAGAACAGTGTTGCAAGTTTTGAGAGAGAAGAAGCTCTATGCAAAACTAAAAATGTGTAAACTTTGGCTTAGTAGTGTAGCATTCTTGGGTTATGTATTATCTAAGAATGGATTATCACTGATCCAAAAAAGTAGTAGTGGTGGATTGGAGTAGACCAACTAATGTTACCAAAATTTGTAGTTTTTTGGGTTTGGCAGGGTATTATAGGAGATTTGTTGAGGGGTTTTTCCCATATAGCCATGCCTTTGACTCAATTGACTCAAAAAGGTTTAACTTTGAATGGTTAGATGAATGTGAGTAGAGTTTTCAAGAGTTAAGAAGCTGTTAGTATTAACTCCAATTCCCACTATTCCTTTTGGAAGTGGAGGTTTTACCATCTATAGTGATGCTTTTAAGAATGGTTTAGAGTTTGTTCTCATGCAACATGGTAAAGTGGAGGCCTAACTGAACCGGAAAAACCGGGAATCGGTCATTTGACTGGTTCCTTTTTCCTCTAAAACCATTTTTTCCCTCAAAATTGTTGCGTTTGGTCAATAAACCGCTGAATCGGCCAGCCGTTCGGATCAAACGGTCGGACCGTTCAAACCAGTAACTGGATCCCTGACCAATTCGATCACCAGTTCGTTTTTAAAAACCATGGCTTTAATCGCCACTTAAAGGTATATCTTAGAGGATTTGAAAAGGCTTAGACTTGGTATATCTTGAAAGAGCATAGTTGGTAAAATTTGAGGGTTCAGCGTACATTGAGGTAAAGAATTAGGGATGCTCAAGGTAATGACCCCCAATTGATTAAATGGGTTAAGTAGTAGAAGATAAAGATACAGAGTTTCGTGTGCATGAGGATGGAACATTATTGTGCATTTTTTAAGGTATCCCCAACTAAAGGAGGGACGAGATTTGGGATTTGAGGCAAGTTGAACCCTAGATATGTGGGTCCATTTGAGATTTTGGAGAGAATTGCTGAAGTGGCATACAAACTTGTCTTACCTCAATCAATTGCAGGAGTGCATAACATAGTCATATTTCAACGTTGAGAAAGTATATGGAAAACCCCATTCATTTAATAAATCACCCCTCCTTACACTTTAGAGAACTAAACAAGACAATATTATCTACCTAATTGGGGTCTGTGGGATTATCCTGCAATTTTCTATCTTAAAGGGACTTTTAAGCAAAATAGAAAAAAAATATAAAAACAAAACTTAGATGTTTAGTCTTGAACGTGGGAGTCTTTTTTTTTTCTTTCTTTCTTCTTTTTAAATGTAAGAAACTACTTTCTCTTTTCTATTAGACGAAGGAAGAAGCCAGATCTTGAAAACTCAAAGAAGGGTTGGTTCCGATTAAGTTCTCTATTACCAAAAATCTTGGTAAGCTATTTCTTCTTTAAATCATTGAGTTTTGCTTTCTCTTGCATTCGAAGGTTAATTTTAAACAAAAATAAGGGTTTTTGGTCAGACGTCCATTTTCCAGCTACTTTCCAACAAGGAAAATGATTTTGATTAGAACCCCAAGCCATTAGAATCCCAAAAAATCCAATCTTATAGAATTTTGAAATGTAGATTAGGAATTATGTTAAAGTTCTTGGTGAGCTCTTCAAAACGTAAGTAAAACTCCTCATTTGGATTTATGGGTGGAAAGTTATGATCATTGGAAGTTGACATCAACCTAGAAAATTTGAAAAGAATGGCAATTAGCTAATTTTTGATTGCTAAAAAGGGGATGTTTGAAGGTATGTAGAAGTGGTCGAAGTTTGTACCTAATTAATAGAGTGTTTTGAGATCATTGTAACAATATGTTACACTGTCAAAACAAATAACCGAATTAAGAGTTTTGAGTTTGAGAAGTTAGGTAGTTGATCATGGTACATCTAAGTATTCTGGAAATAAGTTGGTTGATGACAGTCAACTCAAAGTGACTAGAATTAGTTGTAATAATTATTTCTTATTTATCTATTTATGGGTTATATGCTTTCAAGACAGATCTTGACTTGGTATATATTGGGTATATTTGGGATTAAGTGTGTTAGGTAAGCAACCTTTCATTTCTTCGGTCAGTTTCGAAAATGTTAATTGAACAAAAAAGTATATAATACTTAGTTTAATAGAATCAAGAGAGAATATTTGACCTTATGAAATTACAGATTATAAGCGAAAATTTTTAGATAATTGTAGTTTGGAATTATGTTGATTATGCTGTTATCTATTTGAAATGTTTTATTTCATACTCCGTCTTTTTTAAATTGATTTTTTTGAATATATGGTCTTCAAATTGGATATGTTTTGATTATTATTGTTAATATGCTATTGAAACCCATGTATGGATTCTTATATCAATTTGTATTCCGAGATTAAGTGACTATGCTTTAGACCCTGCCGTTGAGATGAATACGATGACAACATAATGTTGGAAGGGTTAGAATCCAAATTATGGATGGCCGAACCAGGTTTAATGACTGGCCAAATTTCAAAAATTTTTCTAACCCCACCTGGGAACTGATTTCCTAAAAATTTTGAAATCTAAAATTTCTATATCGATCTTGCACTAAATCGAACCAATTTTGAAACCAAAATAAAAACTAATTGTACCTAATACAGAGTCCACAAGTCGTAGCTCCCATAGTGATAGTTCACACTCAAAATCAGTCCCAAAAACCAGCATCCAACTGAAGATGGCATGGTGAATGAGAAGCCAATTTAGTAACACTGCTTTATGCAAAATTGCTATCAACTGCCTTGGATTGACTAGGATTTTCTAGCCTGATTTCCCCAATGTTTTTCATACAAAAGCATAGTGGGAAAACTAATAAAATTCAGTTCTTTCAATGCCTAGGTTGAATTGGGCTTTCTGGGAGAGAAGAGAGAAGAGGGGAGAGTAAGAGAGGAGGAATACTAGTTGTTTTTGCCATCTCCCTCTTAATCCCCTTTTATGGAGCAATCTCCTAATCTAATTAGGAAATTATCCAATTTTGATTTGGGTTTGGACTCTTTTAATAGATAAGAATTATCCTCTTAAGAGGATAGGTGCTCCATACCCAGAACCATGCCCAGTTTTGACCCAAATCACATGACAACTTAAATTGTCATGTGACAACTTAACTAATCTCATTAGTAATGGGCCTTTGGCCCATTTTCTTTAATGGTTCACATCCCTAGGTGTAGCATAGCCACTTTGGGCCTGATATTGTATGGTATGGGACCCCACAAAGGTCTCACACAAGCCCATGAGGATTTAGCCCCACCTCTTAGACGAATTCATTGCTTAGGGCAGTAAACCCCTGAGCTAATCAACATGGGCTCAGTTTGGGCCCAACATTTACACCTAAATGATCATTGGATTTAAACACCCTATAAAGACCCAAGGTTAATGGACTTATGTGAAATAAAACCCATTAGGTAATCAATCCTATAATGGTCTCTCACACTTAACCTCTCCACTCATAATCATTAGAACACTGCCCACAAAAAATAACATTTCCCTTGACTACAAGATACAGTGTTACATTCTCTACTCGGATGGATCCCAAGATTAAAACCTTTTGTAAACATTTTTTCATAAAATAGTAGTATAATAACATACAAATATATTTTGTAAAACCAAATTTCAAACATATAAATGAAATCCACTACGACAGTTTAGATTTCCATCAGAGAGAGAACAAAACCTGATATTCACTTTGTTTGACAAAGAGGTCGATCCTATAACTATGATCACCTACTTAAGTAATTTTTCAAATTGCCCCAACATGCCTAGATATTTTGACCCATGATGAATCTCACTAATTAGCACATCAAAGGCAATCTAATCCACGACTTAGTGTAATATCATAATCAAGTCTGGGGTTATGTGTAACTTTCTAGTTTTGCCCATCTTTCTGGTCTAAGGCATAACTGAAAATTGGTTTGATTTCAGTGTTTCTTTCAAACACCCACAACATGTGCTTAGGGTCTAATCCTAGTAGGTAAGACAAACTGCTCCAATTATTTGGTAGCGCATCAGTGTCAACCTTGTCAGGATAAACTTCCCAAGTCTATTGAATAGCTGAGGACAATCTAAACTAACACAAATCTCATAAGTGTCAAATTTAAAGGATAATTCACAGAAAACATACCATTATTAACATAAAACAATAATGTATTTTATTCATTTACAGATAAATGTTTATGTGCATCAATCTAATTGAAGCTAAGGGCATACATTGTTTAACACATAAGCTAGTCTGTTCTAGGTCCTCACCATAGGACTTATATTTGGCTCTAGAGATTGCCATTAGGGTTAGAGTGCTCATACTTTACTTTTTGAATATGTTATGTGAAATCGGTTATGCATTTCATGTTATATGTGTCTAACCATTTTTTTCTAGTAAGTTTTGTTTTTAGTTTTGTAAATATTTAAGTTATTAGTTCCAATTGAATGTATATTTGAGCCTATATGTGTTTTCCTATAAAGGATTTGCTATTGGCTATTGATGGAGGAAGATTTGACCAAACCCCTTGGCCATACGACACGTGGAAGCAATCGAGAGTGACCTGGCAGAAATGTCAGCTCGGCATGATAGCGGGCCCCACAACCCGAGCTTCGAGCAAAAATTCAGCTCCCCCAAAGGGGAGCCTCCAACCCGAGCTCCGAACTGAAGAGCCCCGAGCTCCCCAAGGTGGAACCCGAGCTCTCCCTTCAAGGTCCTGAGCCTAACAAAAAGCACAAAAGGCAAAGACCAGGACTGCCCACCCAAGGGCAATTCAGGCCATACTTCTGTCCGAACTCAAGACCACCTCGCACACCACTTCGGCACCAAGTCGCCTGACTAAACCGTACCTGACGCCCAGAAAGCCCATACACGGAGGCGGCGCACCTGACCAGTTAGGGGTCCGACACATGACAGCCCCCCCCCCAATGGCCACCTGCCACCGCCATTTCAAACGTGGCAGGGACGGCCCTGACAAGGAACAATGGAGGTTATGACACCCGAAATGATCCCTGATCTAGCAGAAGAAGTGACCCGATCTGGCAGAGGTAATGATACCCGAGTTGACAGGGGTTCGGAAGCACACAAGGTGACTATAAAGGCCCCCATCTGACGGGGAAGAAGGTATGTGATATTTTGCGCTTTCTAGTCTTGGAATCCATTGTTTCCTCTTGCCTTCTCAAGAGCACTAACTTGAGATTCGGAGTGTTCCAACCGGGTTCCTCCCTGGAAGTCTCCAGTTCCTTCCTTGTTTCAGGCAACTTCAACTCTTTTGGAGGCGAGATAACCGGCAACTAGGACTTGACCAGATCGCACATCATCATTTGGCGCCGTCTGTGGGAAGACTTCAAAAAGCCTCCCCTAACCTTTAACTCTCTCTCTCTCTCTCTCGAAGAAACCTTAGCTTCCATGGCTTCTCCCAGCAACAGCAGGCACAACGCCGACCTGAATGCTGAAGGGTAACACCCCCAACCCGCCACTGTCTGCATAGGACAGTTCATCGTCCCCCTATCGACGGACGGAATCCCTAGCCTCAACGCACCAAACATGGTGGCACCTGTGAATGTTCCCCTTCCTCTCCCTTTCGAGGCAACCTTCACCGAACCAACTACTATCCCTCTGGCGACTAGCCAAAACTAGTTTGATGACTTGATGCAGTGCATGTGGGCAATGCAAGCCCAAATGCAGCAGTTCCAGCAGCATCAGCTCCAGCAGCACCAAGTACTGCACCACATCTCTCAGTATCACTATCAACAACAGTTCCCCCAACTGCCTCTGAACCAACCATAGCTTCCACCTCGGCACCCCACTCCGAAGCCAATTAAGCCCGCCCCTCAGGGTGGACGCCTTCACCGAGGAGAAGCCTCCCAACTTCAGAACCCTTCCAAGAGCCAGGCCTCATCCCCGGGCAGGAGGGAAAGACTAATCACCCCCGCCTCGTAGCTCGGCGGCGGATCAGGAACCTCCTTGCCAGTCAAGTCAGCACCTCGGCACTCCAAGTTTGAGCCCCCACTCACAGGGAACAGATTCGGTGTCCTAGCGGCAGACTACCAACAATCCGGGCCCATCGAGCTCGGCAACACCGAGGCCAGCAGCGCCAATACCAGGCCCTCTAAGCAGCAACGAAGACGCCGGCGAAGTCGCCGAACTACCACCCGCGTCCTACCCGAGCTCCAAGGTAAAGAAGAGACAAGCTCGAACGAGGTAAAAGATGCCCCTATTCTCTCAGTCCCCCCCTCTCGTCAGAACTCCTTGCAGTCCCCATGCCCAAAGATTTCAAACTCCCCTCTCTAGACAAGTATGATGGGTCCTTCGACCCCAACGACAATGTCGATGCCTTCCAGTCCCAAATGCACCTGGCAAGGGCTAGTGAATCCTGCATGTGCGTGACCTTCACTACCCCATTCAGGGGGTGGCCCGCACCTAGTATAGGAACCTGGCCCTCGGGTCAATAAGAAGCTGGACCCAATTCGTGCAGGTCTTCATCGCGCACTTTGTCACCAGCAAACGGTGCCCCCGAACCGAGGAGAGCATCTTCGGAGTAGTCCAGAGAGAAGGAGAATCCATCCGGGGCTACATCAAGCGGTTCAATGACGCATGCTTGCAGATACCGCACCTGGACCCCACGATGCAACTCATGGAAACCAAGAGAGGAGTGACACACAAGGAGTTCAAGTGGCACATGGTAGTTAACCAGCCCGCGACCGTGGCTGAATTCCTCAAGCTCGCGAACAAATTCATGAGAATAGAGGAGGAGATCAACCAAAGGACTGAAAGCGGGATCGAGAAGAGGAA
>NW_010729108.1:4651211-4676413 GCF_000365185.1 Nelumbo nucifera
GCCCAGAATGTCGAGCTAACAAAGACCTCGGCACCCTAAGGCCCAGAATGCCAAGCTAAGGGCCTCGGCACCGAAAGGGGCAGAATGCCGAGCTGAAGATGACCTCGGCACCCCATCAACAAAAGCAATCTGCACAAGTATGAATCCCGAGGTGCCTAGCCCAGGGCTCAATTCAGCCTGTAGGCTAACCCGGGTAGAGAACAGATCGGGCACATAACCTTACTATGTTAACTCGCCTTAGGGCCTAAGTCTAGCAGCTCGGGTATATAGTCACTTCGACAAAAGAAGAATGTTTGCACAACACTTTTGAACAGAAAAAGTACTTCATTACTAAATGTTTGCTTTATAGTGTTTAAAAAGAAAAAGCAAAGACAAACAAAAAACAACAAGCGAGCTCACAAGCCCGGAGGTCAATCTTCCTCGCCTTCAGAAGGGACTTCGACAACACTCGAAGGACCTGCCTCGTCTTCAGAATCTGCATCGTCATCAGCTATGGCAACCATCTCCTGAGTGATGCGCGAGGTGGTTATGGCACTAACATCGAGCTCGGGGTACGTGTTCCTTATCATCCATCGGCTCAACTTGAAACCCCTTCTGTACGAGCCCACCATCATGTCGTCAAAGTGCGGCAAAGCGATGTAATCCGCGACGGCTTTCACCTTCGCCTCCTCGACGGCCTGAGAAAAGATCTGAGTCTTCTCCCTAATATCTTCCTAAAGATACTCGACCTGATGCTCCAGGTCCAACTTCAGGTCGGCCATATGTCTCACCACCATTCCTAAAGCCTCTTTGTCCCTCTGAGACCTCAACAGCTCGGCCTGCGCAGCACGGGAAACCGCTTCGGCAGCTTCTGCTCGCTTCAAGCCCCTCTCCGCCTGAATTTCCAAGGCATGAATAGAGGAGTTCACCTGCCAGAACGAGGACAAATCAGCTCGGTAAAAAAAACAAAAAAAAAAAAAAAAAAAAACAAAACACTACCCCGACTTACCACCATGGCGTGAGTTGCGGCACGAGCGCCTGTGAGATTTGTAGGAAGATCGAACCACTGCGCGACCTCCTCAGGGCAAATGGCCTTCTTACTTTTTCGTAGAGCATAACTCGGCGTTAGCACGCTCCCAACCTCCTCGTGACTTCCCGAGCCCGAAGGCACAGCCCGGGCATAGGCAGTGTCGGCATAGGGAGCCCTTGCCGCTTTCCAAACTGAAGGAGGCACCTCGGACTCCCCAGGAGGCTCCATTCTCGGTGCCTCGAGCTCCGCAACCAGGGAGGGATCGGCGCGGACCCGCTTAGCAGCTCGCTTCCTTCTCTTCATGCTAGCGAACAAGTTCGCACCTCGGGTCTTCTGTGCCTCCACAACACCTGCGAAAGGGAGCTCGGCATCAAAAGATGGGAATAAAAGCAAAAGCAAGTATCTTCGTCTGAGCAAGAAACCTACCCGAACTCAGACCAGCCTGAATAAGCTTGTCCTCCGTCAGGTAGACTTCGCATTTGAGCCCTTGCCGGGCCCAGTCCCAGAGGCCCTTCATCTAATGCGACACCGGGGTCAGGAGCGGCCAAACCCCACTCAATAGGAAACGGCCACCCCATAGCACTTCGAACCACGAAGTAGTCCTGCTTCCATGTCGGGACCTTGTTTGGAAGGTCATGTAAGAGCTTGAAGCTCGAGTGAGGTGACAAGTAGTATGCCCTCCTACGCCCGGGCAGGGGACCCGCCTGTTTTTTGAGCATGAGGATAGCTGAAAAGACTTCCAGGTCTAGAGGAAGGCAGTGCTCGCAGCATAGGGAGATAGTCCCAACAAGGTTACGAATAGAGTTCAGGTGGAGATGACCTATAGTAACGCCGAAGTGGACCCGCCTGTTTTTTGAGCATGAGGATAGCTGAAAAGACTTCCAGGTCTAGAGGAAGGCAGTGCTCGCAGCACAGGGAGATAGTCCTAACAAGGTTACGAACAGAGTTCGAGTGGAGCTGACCTATAGTAATGCCGAAGTGGTTCATGACTTCGACGATAAGAGGATGAAAGGGAAGGCGCAGCCCAGCAACAAGCTGCTCCCGGAATATCACGATCTCATCTGAACCGTGCTCCCAAGGAAAGTCGCCCGAAGGTACGAAGTAAGTATACTCCCCGGGCAGGTTGTACTGGACAATAAGGGACCAAAGCCTTTCGGGCATCATAGTGGAAGGTCTGAACTTATCTGGCACCCGACCTCGACGGGAGGTGGATGCCAAACTACCCGAGGTGACTCGGTATACGAGCTGGAACTCGAGCTCTTCCTCCAACTCTACCTCGGGCCCCGCCTCGGACTCACTAAGGCTGTCGGTGGCAGCAGCTCGGTTCGTAGAACCAGCATCGGACCCCCCCCCAGGAGATTATGTAAACTACCCGAGCAAGACATCGAAACAAAGGGCTAAGGACTCACCAGGAAAAGCTATCGGACTACGAACGAGTGACGCGAGCTGACAGGCATGGACGCGAGCTCAAGGAACAAACGTTGAAGGATAACAGAGGAAAGTGACTGGGGGTCCCCCCACTATTTAAAGCCACTGGACCCGTGCATCAACGGCCAAGATCGAAGCCATCCAACGGCTCCCCGCAAAGTCAGTTGCGCACTCCTCGAAAAAAAGGCACTCTGGCGCGCACATTCAAAAATTTGAAATTGTTTGGCGCGCACATTCAAAAGTTTGAAAATTTGAAATCATTTGCGCGCGCGAGCTACACGCGAACCGGGACTGACCCCTAGACAAACCAAGCCAACCCCGGTTGGGCCAGGAACACAAGCGGGTCAGACCAGAGAAGTCCTAGACCGAGACCAGAGTGTCCTGAGGCAAATCCACCTGTCATCCCGTGAACTCCCCACGCCGGGTCAAGACCCCGAGCATGGGGAGTGGGGGGCAATTGATGGAGGAAGATTTGACCAGACCCCTTGGCCATACGACACATGGAAGCAACCGAGAGTGACCTGGCAGAAACGCCAGTTCGGCACGACAGCAAGCCCCACAACCCGAGCTCCAAGCAAAAAGTCAGCTCCCCTAAAGGGGAGCCTCCAACCCGAGCTCTGAACTGAAGAGCCCCGAGCTCCCCAAGGAGGAACCCGAGCTCTCCCTTCAAGGTCCTGAGCCTTACAAAAAGCACAAAAGGCAAAGACCAGGACTGCCCACCCAAGGGCAGTTCGGGCCATACTTCTGTCCGAACTCAAGACCACCTCGCACACCACTTTGGCACCAAGTCGCCTGACTGAACCGTACCTGACGCCCAGAAAGCCCATACACGGAGGCGGCGCACCTGACCGGTTAGGGGTCCGACACATGATAGCCCCCCCCCAACGGCCACCTGCCACCGCCATCTCAGACGTGGCAGGGACGGCCCTGACAAGGAACAGTGGAGGTTATGACACCCGAACTGGCAACTGGCAACTGGCAACTGGCAGTGGAGGTTATGACACCCGATATGGTAGAAGAAGTGACCCGATCTGGCAGAGGTACTGATACCCGAACTGACAGGGGTTCGGAAGTAAGCATACAAGGTGACTATAAAGGCCCCCATCTGATGGGGAAGAAGGTATGTAATATTTTGCGCTTTCTAGTCTTGGAATCCATTGTTTCCTCTTGCCTTCTCAAGAGCACTAACTTGAGCTTCGGAGTGTTCCAACCGGGTTCCTCCCCGGAAGTCTCCAGTTCCTTCCTTGTTTCAGGCAACTTCAGCTCTGTCGGAGGTGAGATAACCGGCAACTAGAACTTGACCAGATCGCGCATTATCAGCTATCAAATTATTATATAGTGATTTCTCATACTTACTTGATTAGACTAATGAGATGGATTGTGAATTAATGATTAGTGTACTCATTTCCTTTCTAAATTTTCAGACACCGAGGAAAAAACCTTTTTGTAGATTTTCTTGGATGTGGGAAGAGAATAGAGAATTCGTTCATCTAGCGAATTGATCAGAACAAGGATTAAGCCCCATTAGTTAATTGTTTATTAATTTACTTTTCATTGTTTCTGTTTTAAAGGAACCATTCTCTAAAATTATTATTGATTGGATAGAAATTTTGATTCCACTTTATTAACTTGAGGTTTTTCTTAGTACTGTTTATTCCACTTTATTTTGAGGTATGAAAGATTACTCTACAATCTCCATCTTTAATTTTAAATAGGATAGCCTTGACCTAACATACTCATCCCGGGTTGATTCGTTCAACCGAGATGGTCGAACTGGTGACCCGTCAGTCCGTCGCCCAAATAAAACATGGGTTAGTCTCCAATTTGATTTTTAAGATACTGATCATAAGCCTAATAAAGCTTATTATCCCAATTTCCTCTACCCAATGAAATATGTGCAACTTTATTAGCTACAACATATTGACATTAGCAGGTTTACTAGGTTCAAAGCACAGTTTACAATCATGAAACCATCAAACGAGAGAATCTAAGGATCATCCCAAATGGAAATACCTTTACCTACATCACCGGAAGTTTGGATTGGCTCCCCAATAGAGGGCACCCCACACGTGCCACACCGCCCAATTCATAAATCCACCCGTGAATTGGGAACATCCATGTAACGTGGGTAAAGGTTTCTCCATATGGGATGATCCCTTCGATTCCTATATTATACGATTTTAAGATTGTGGGCCTATGGTTAACCCTAGAGGTTCTCAATGCATAGGTGGATTGGGCCATGGGGAGATTTGTCAATTAGAATACTTATCCATGCCCATTAACCATTATTACGGAAATTATCTCTAAGAGAAATCTTTGACTCGAATCTGTAAACTATCTTCTTTTCTTTTGACATGAGCCTTCAATCTAATTTTGATAAGAAGGCCAGATTGAAAAGGTAAAGCTCATGGAATCCTAGGCTCCCAACAAGTTTATTTGACTTGGGACCAATTCAATTAATAAACCTTATTATGGCCACTTGAGAATCTACCCCATCAAAGCATCCTCTCAAGAGAAGAGATCTTGTCATAAATAGTCTTTGGAATAAGGAAGAATGACATTAATAATTGATTTTTTATATTGTAGGATAATATAATGCAATGCAATAGGCTTTTGGTCATTGGTCGGAGCCTAATCCAAGGAAATTACAGAAAAAAAAAACACAAATTTGATAAAAAAAAAAGAAACAAATTTATAAAATAGGGTTAGAAATAAGTCAGATCAGATTCGATTTGAATCTAAATTCGATTTTATAAGAACTAGATTCAGATACCCCCTTTATTCTAATAAATCGGATTGGATTGGATTGAAGAAGTCGATCTGTTTAGTTAATGAATCGAATTCTAATATACCCTGATCTGATCCCCCACAACCTGACTCAATCCATTAGTTATGAAATATTATATATTATATATTATTTATATAAGGGTAAATTTCTTAAATTACCCTTATGGTTTAGTTAATTGATTAAGTATATCCTTACTGTTTAAAAATTGGCAGATGCTATCCGTACTGTTCCTAACAATTGTCTAAACATTAAAAATGAAAAATGATTGTTTTACCTTTAAACTCAACCTAATGGAGCCACGGAGAAATGATGGCAGTGGAGATCTGAGAGAAAAAAAATGATCATCTTGTATTGTTTCTGATTTGAACCCAGATCTGAGATAAATCCGAAGAGATTGACGGTAATAGAGATCTGAGAGAAAAAATTATTGTTTCTGATCTGAAACCTAGATTAGAAATGATGTCTTGTTTAGATTTCAAATGCACGTTGTCCGGTGAGGGAGGTTCGCGGTGATGGTAGGGGAGGAAAAACAGGGGAGGTGCGGTTGAAGAAGGAGAGAGAGACAGAGAGAGTTGTTTTGTTGTCTTTTCCCTCTTATTTGCATTATGAGTGAAAGGGCAAGGGAGAGCTTGTTCGTGAAGATGACATTGCAGAGAATTAGTGAAAGGGCGAAAGTGGGGGAGAGAGAGTAAAGAGAGAGAGAGAGATTGGGGGAGCAAGCAAAAAAAATGCCACTGCCGCTTGAAGTTGCAGCGGTGAGGGCTTTGACACGAAGAGAGATAGTGGCCAGATAAAGAAGATGGAGAGAGAGAGAGAGTCCCCAACTCGGTCCTCTTTCTTACGAAAATACCGATCATTACTGGGTCACCATGTCATTGTGATTAGCTATACCAACGAGAAAAGGGTTTTATTTTGAAAATTTCTCCAAAGCTTTCTTGAAATTTATGTTTCACGATTTCTTGGCTATCAGCCCTTGAATCTAGTTTATGATTTCTTGAAATTTTTGTTGGGCTTTGTAGAGAGAGGTAGACAACCCAGATGCTCAGATTGGTTTGAGAAGGGTGGATGCCGGCCCTTGAATCTTGTTTTGACTATTGTTGATCACCTTTGAATGCTCCGCGCAAAGGAAATTTTCAGGACAAGCAAACTTCTCCAGAGCAATGGCAGCTTTTGTAGCCTCTCTCTTGCAAGGAAGGTGCGAGCCAACGACACAATTGATTTTATGGCAGGAATTAGCAAAGAGGGGCTACTTACCTCTCGAATCACCCCTGGGAAGCTGATCAACAACCGCCTTTGCCGGAGGATAATTGGTCTTGAAAGCTGCCCATCTAAGGGTTGTTTCTTGTTCTAGTTTTTTGGTTTCCTATTTTTATTAAATCTGGTTCTATTTTCTGGTTTTTTTTTATTAAATCTGGTTCTGTTTTCTGGTTTGCTGGAGGATAATTGTTTCTCCGAGCAATTACACATACACAACCCTAGGTAAGAGAGAAAAAAATAGAGGTAAGAGAAAATAGACCAGGGGTTTGAGGAGGAAGGTGTTGCCGGTCAGACGAAGGGGAGGGAGGGGGTAATATTGGGTTTTTAAAGAATTTTAAACGTCATGTGATCTCACATGTATGTGGGTTTATTAGGGGTATTATTAGTCAATTTTCAAACAATAAGGGCACACTTACTCAATTAGCTAAAACATAAGGATACTTTAAGAAATTTGCCATTTATATAATTATATTGTATAAATTAATTATATTATATCATCAAGTTTTTTATTACAATTCAAATTAAATCAGATTTGAATATCCAATAAGATATTGGAATTCAAATCCAAATCCAAATCATACTCTAAAAATCTAATAAATTTTTATTGGATTTGGATCAATCAGATTTCTTATCAAATTGGATCAGATATACCCATTACCGAATTCGTTTAGATCCATTTGTTGCCCTAAAATTATAAGAACACAATAATTATTAGGAAAAATTTCCGATTAGTACCCCGTACTTTGGGCCTAGTACCACTTTGGTCCCCAAACTTTAAAATGTGACAATTCAGTACTCGAACATTCAAAACATGACAATCTAGTACCTGCTATTAACTAGCTTTAACCAGCTGTTAAGTGGCATTTGAAAAAAACACAAATGCCCTTCGAGTGCCATCTAATTTTCTTTATCAACCATCCAAACATTGACAAAAAATTAACAGACTCAAATCCTTGCCTCTTCTATTCAAAAAAGTTGGGGTCATCAGAATAACCACTCAAACGTGACCCCAACTTTCTTGAATACAATCTTAAGCTTGCTTAGAACGAGACTGGATCTGCTCCTTATACCTCGCGCCTCACTGGCGTCTTACACGCACATCCAATCATGCATTAGGAACATTTCTCGTACTTATTAATTATTATTCACGAGAGATGTTCCCAATGCACGGTGGATGTACCTGTAAGGTGCCCATTTGTGAGGAACAGATCCCGTCACGCTTAGAACCTTTGCCCAAAATGATGAGTCGATTGATATCCTCAACCAAACCCGCCCTGACACAAACGGGTCACTTGACCCACCACCACCAATTAAATGGGTGCATATGGGTAAACTGGGTGGGTCAAATGGGTCTGAATTAAAATTGTCTAACCCTGGGAGGAGAGGAGTGATGGACGGATTGACTTCCAACAAAACGAACCCCACTTCACATCTCAATATGTATTTACATCCACCGTGCATTGAGAACATCTCCCGTGAATAATAATTGATAAGTACGGGAGATGTTCCCAATGCATGGTAGGATGTGCGTGAGGTGCCTGTGAGGTGCCAGGTGTGAGGAGCAGATCCGGTCTCCATTTAGAACATCTCCAGTACTTGTCATGCACTGATGTTTCTAATGCATGGTTGAAATGTGATGTGGGGTCGTGCGTGGGGTGTGCTATGTGAGAAGCCAATGCGATCAAGGACAATATATCCCCTCCCCTAAACTGACCTCCATTGCAATGACCTCAACATCTATGGATTTCAGATCACCTCCCAATAAAACACGTTCAACACTCTATCAACAGGATCTCACACCGCACATCTATCAAGGCCTTTAATGCCTCAGAAACTGACCTCTGGGCAATCATCAGACGCCTAGGAAAACTCATTTTGCTGGGTATCAGTTAAGCTACTATTCTGTCAGATGCAAATAAAATTTTGCTAAAGTTCAGAGGAACCACAGGAAACATAAGGTGGAATGAACAGGCATTGATCGAGCACATCAAGTATCTGATTTCTTTTTTTGTGGAACTAAAAATGATGTATGTAAATAGAAATGATGTGGGTCCTGCTCATAACATAGCAAAAAGGGCCAATGTAAATAGAACTCATATTTTAATCCCTAGACCTCTCCCTCCGAGGCATAACTCATATTTCTGTATGAGGGGTCTTATTTTGTACCCTTAATTTTTACTGTTTCCAATGGATCCTTTGCTTACAAAATAAAACAAAAAAAAAACTTGGCAAGTATCATCCAAATGGCATTGCAATTTCCACTCTACATGGTATCTGTCCCACAGTTTTTTTTTTGGTAAAATACAAAAACCTCCCCTGAAGTTTCTAACAATCATAAAAACATCCCCTATAGTTTAATTGTAATAAATACTGCCCCTGAACTATCGAGAAACTCAACCAAAACCTCACTTCTGTCATTGACCTAGACAAAAAACGTATACATTTACAAAATTACCCTTGTGGCATCGTTTACAAAAAACCATAAAATACCATGTTTGCCCTGAGCAACATCTCCCAATTTCCCTCATTTCCGCTAATGAATAAGCATGAGCTAGCTACAACCATGGCCATTAAACAACTCTCATTCTAATGAAAGAGGGGACATCTGTCATCCAAAAGGCATTTTGGAATACCTTTATCATTGATGTCACGCATCTGCACTTTCAGAATTTCAGAATCTTCAATCCATTTGGCTCCATTTAATCTGTTAGTCTATGCTTTCTTCAGGGCTAACCGCTGCTCAGCAATTTTGCTTCGTATTTTTCTCGGAACTTCAACCCAATTTCAGAATCGTCAATGGCTAATTTGACTAGTTTGCTGTGCAAAGGAGATTTTATGAGGAAAGAACCCAAAAAAAATAGACAAGATATGATGTGACTTGACAAACTAGAGGATGGCTCTCTGTCTCTTGTTAGAGATCACATGGCAAAGTTATAACAAAAGCATTACCAAACAATGAATCTGATGTAGTTGTATAAACTTTTTGGACCCTAGGAAACTGCTTACCTAGGTGTTGTATAAACATTCAAAATTCTCTTTAGTGTTCAAAGGAATTGAGATAGTGGCTAGGAAAGAATGATATGGCTTGGACTTGGAAGCCATAGTTGCAGTTTTAGCATCTTCCTTACTCCATTATCTTTCAGAGTTGGAAAAACAATAATAATACAAGGCCATTACTTCATATGAACTCTCAAAATTGTTCTTGTGCTTCTGCTTTAGTCTATTTAGTCTGTAGAAGAGAAGAAACTATTTATGGCGGGCATGACCTCAGGTAGATGCGTACAGAGGAACTAGTGGCCGGAGTCCGTATTCCACATATTTCTCTCCTTCCTTAGCGTTCTTGTAATAAAGTATGGGTGAATATGGATTCAACTAGTTAGCCATTGGGTGATACATCAGTTCTTGTGTTTACTCAACCCAGGAGAATAAAACAAATGCAAAGAGAAGCAGGGTAGTGCGGACGTGGCAGAGGAAATAAAGATGTAGATTTGTTCCCTCAGTAACAAAGTTCAAGAGGAAGCTTGTGGTCATTGCGCCAATGCCATTGCCACATGGGTGGTCAGTGACGTTTTTCCATTTGGGTCAGTAATAAAAGGGTAAAATCGGTATTTGAAAAAATTGTATCAGTTAACATTTTTTGTCTAAGTCAGTGACGGAAGGGAGGTTTTTATTGAATTTCTCAAAAGTTTAGGGGAGCTATTTGTTACAATAAAATGATAGGGGAGGTTTTTGTGATTGTTAGACATTTCAGAGGAGGTTTTTGTATTTTACCCTTTTTTATTTGAAAAACAAATTTTGGGGGCGGACAGGTTTTGGAATTTCACAACCAATACATGTATGGATAGAGTAGGGTATTGGGCGAACCCTAATCCACCCAATCTATATATTAAATTTATTTGGATATCCCTAGTACTTGTATTTAAGATACCAACATACTAGAGGATATGAACTTATATTATGTGTTGAATTAAATAACATTTTGAATGTGATGTGAAGGACAATTGATCTTTTATATGCTTTGTACATGTTCAATCAAATAATTGGAAATTTTTTGTGTTTGTTTATGTTGTTTTGCTTATTTATTGTTTATAAAAAACACGAAATGATAGGAAATTAGATGCATGTTCTCTAATCTCAACCCACCTCATCCTTAAATGCTGGGAGGATAGTGCAGGGTTGGGAAATTCTGTCTTTTAATGTTTGGGGAGGTAGGGAGGGTCTAAAATTTACAAAACCCTCCCCGAACCTGCCCTATTGTCATCCCTATCTTGAACATGTTGCTCAAGGGCCAGGTAGGGATGCAAATAGATCGGATTGGATCCAACACTGTTCATGCCAGATCTGTTCTAATCCGAAGATTCGATCAGATATGGTAGGACTCAAAATTCATTATATATACATACATATATATATATATATATATATATATTTACTTATTTATTTATTTATAAATAAATAACATAGATATATGTATTATATATTTATATTTATAAATATATAATATATCGGATCGAATCTTTTCGAATCAGATAAGGGATAATTCAAATCTGATTCAATTTCTAATTGGATTCTATTATTCAATCCAATCTAATGATCTAAACAGAGGTAATCCAAATTCGACCAAATATGATTGGATCTCAGATCATCCTGATCCGATCCATTTACACCCCTAGGGCCATGGCCCAAAAAAGTACAGGCATAATGTAGTTAACAACCACGGGGTAGCTTTGGCTCGGATTGGCCCCAAATCCAACAGAACCCGCCTCGTTGCAAAGCGCTTTTGATGGGTTCAAATCTAGAAAAGGCACAAATTTATTGGAAACAAAAGAAAACAGTGAGAATTAATGAACCTTTAATCTCAAAGAAGCAATTAATACACATTCAACACGGATCAGTTATCAGAAGCACGCCTTGGAAACACAGGCAACGGCATAGAGAGCTAAGTCAATTCCAAAACGTCAGCATCTTCGTCCATGTAAACTGGACCCCCTCCACTGTCAGTACCAACGCATGGGGGGCACGGCTATATCATCCATGTGGAACCACCCCTTGCTCAGCTGCACCCAATTATTATATGCTGTCTAACTCCGTTCTCTCTCCGTCTCAATCAATCTGGTCACCCCCAGTGCTCCATCGGTTTCCATTGCTGCCTTGCCCTAGGGAGTTTTGTTGAACCGTTTCACTTACACATCAAAAAAGTATCGACCACTAATTTGATCAGGAAGAAAGAAAGAAAGAATTCCAATTGCTGGGTTGGCCTTCGAACTTATTCATTAATTAGCTAGCTACATTTTCCCCACGTTGGAGAGTTACAGCCAGCCGGAAGTGTGCAATGATAGCTCATGTCTCTAGAAAAGAAACTTGGTCTTCACACCTCTGGCATAAAGGATGTTGAAATGAACAAGTAGTGAGAAGAGTGAAATGGAAGTAGTAAGGGGTAGATAAACCATTGATCATTGATTGCTCCACCAACCACCATCAATCACTCTATATACATTAGGGGTAAAAACATTCCTTGCGTAAATTCTGAAGTGGTAGGAAGTGTTCTTCTTGGATTATTAGGATTTGATAGATTCGGCGGGGAGTCTATGTCAAAGAGCTAAAATCGTCGGTCCTCAAACGATCCCACTTTTGCTGCTTACGCTATGTTAAGAGAGAGAGAGAGGGAGGGGTTAAAGTATGGTTTTCAAAGTCGGACCGGAATGGATGGTTACCCTAGAACCGTTATTTCTTTTAAAATCGTTGATTTTGTCAGCAAACTGCTGACCAAGGTGATCGAACCGTTTAACGGTTTGTAGTCAGATTTTATTTTATTTTTTTATTAAAACTGACCATCCAAACAATCGGACCATTTGACCCGGAAGCCAGACCCCTGACCAGTTCGTTGTCAGAATCGGTTTTAAAAACCTTGAGTTAAAATAAGCACTTTTGTATTTGAAAAATAAGCCCAAGTGATTATTCAGAGTATAAATACTCATCTTAAAATTTCAAATTTTGTGCTTATTTTTAAGTGTTTATTGTCTTTATAGCCCATTTTAGCCTATCAATGTTATTTTAAAAATACTTATAGCATATCAAAACACTCCCTTAATTTTGATGAATACCTCTGATTTGTCATCTTTTGTATGATACTGCTTGATTGGCTGTAAGCTTTTTTCGGTATCATATCCCAAATTCAATAAACACTTATTTTTTAAATAAGTATACCCAAACTTGGCCTAAAATGGCATTAGCTCACCGCCCTACTTAGTGAGGCCTTATCGGTGGAACCTACAATAGTCTCATGAGTTCAATGATGCGGCCCGCCACATGATGAATGTCACGGCCGACCACAGCCTCTGACGTGGACGATACGTCGGCATCAGTAGCCGACCGGCGACCGCTCCTCGGCCTGGCCAGGTTTCCCAATTGACTTCATATAAATTGGGTCCTTGTTTCCACTAAATTACTTCCACGCCCCTTCCATTCCATGGCGAAAGATGGAGGAATCAGTTTCAGCCATGGTGCCTTGAGCTGGACGCCTGCACAGTGGAGTGGATACAGGAACCGCATGTCGTCATTGCTCATGAACACGTGTGGTATATGATGAATGTATGATGGTGGCTTGGTTGGAACCCACCATTTCGGGTTGCAGTTCAATCCATGATTGTAGTTTACATAGGTATCACATTGTGGGCCACGGCCCACTTCCTTATGAATCTTGACCATTCAATCATTGGGTCACCCCTTACGATTGATATAATGATCTCAACGGTTAAACCTGTGGGACCCTTATAAGTCATTATAACCATTAACGTCTAACATTTGATGTTTTTTTTTTTCTTCTTGATCTGACAGACTTGGGAGCTCATTACATTTTTGTTAATTGTATCTTCCATGTAAAGTAAATTACATTTTTGATAGAGGGAGCTATGAAAAGGAGGAGAAAAGGTTAACAATTTTAGAAAAGAAAAGAGCATGTGGAATTTGAGAAAGGGTGGAATTCTTTTCAAAGATTTTCTTTCATTGTTTTATCATTATTTGTAATTTAGGGGTGTCAACTGGACTGGATTTGGTCCAATCCGATCAATGAATGTGAGTCCGTTACAAATGGACCAGGTCCAATTTAATCCAATGGATAATTTAGACCATTTTGGAGTGGTCTAATTCAATGTTTCGATCATTCAAATTGTTCAAATTCATTTTAATTTAGATTAGTTTGAACTCAAACCCAGTCTATTGACACCTATACTCTTATCTTATATCAATGGACTATATATTGGTTTAATCCAAACAAATCCAATATAAATTTGTTATGAATGAATCAGATCCAATTCAATCTGATAAATATTTTGGATTGGATTGGTTCCACTATATCTTTTTGGTTCGTCCAATTCATCCAAATTGATTTTGGACCAGATGGGTCCAGTTCAAAACCGGTCCATTGACACCCTTAATTTATATGTTGAATTGCAAATGGTTGGGATTTTATGTCCCGTTCATTTGCCAGTATTTCTCTATTCGAATTCGACCCAATGAATTTGTAGTCCCAATGGTCTGCTTCACATATCTTTCCAATTCACCTGTTAGGAAATGTTATATATATATATATATATTGTAATAAAATTTGACATACTCAATTCACATATCTTTGTTTGTGTATCTCTCATAGGGTCATACCCAATAAGTTGAGGTTAGAGTAGTAAAAAGTTTTATTGACTGCAATTTTCATTATTATATCTAATATAATTAATAATTAAAATATCGATATAATGTTATATCAGCGTGCCCAGATATATATGCATGGATATATCAATGCAAAGCCTTTTATAACATTTAAACTTTTTAGAGTGTGGGCTCCAACCCTCTAATGATTATAAAATAAAAATAAAAAATAAAAAATGTTTAAAAAGTAAGAATATTAATGTTATCAACACATAATAATACTCAATTTTAAATATCAAGTGTATCAATATTTTAATCTTAACCACTTTATTTAAATCGTTTAAAATTTTATCATAATGAACATGTTATTATAAATAGAAACATTGCAAAAATTAAATAATCACCACCAATCAAACAAAAAAAAATAAGGCCTTGTTTGATTCATGGAAATAGGGATATGGAATCAGAATTAGAATGAATTATTGGATTCTAACTGTTTGTTTAGGGGAAATCGGAATCCTATTTCCATTCCTGATGGAATGACATTCCCTAAATCCTCTGCTTTTCTCACTCATTATATCATACGAAAGACAGGCTAAGGTGGAGCCCTTGATGATGAAGTGGGGACCAACTTTGTTTGTCATTGTGTAACAGTGAATGGTGGCTAGCTAGGCCATGATAGATAGGATATTTTACTCCTTTGTCTTCAAGTTTTCTATAATGCCGTATTTCCTTTGTTTATCTTCTAAGTAAAGTACTATTCTCCTCCTCGTACCACCAACCTACACGTGGCGCTCTCTCGGCAAATCCTTCGCTTCATTTATACCATACCTTTCCCTGAAAAATACATTTCTGAAATCATCTGGTTCTGGGCCCCCACAACATAGATGAGAGGCCCAGAGTTTCCAACCTTTTCTCTGTAATGTATACGGTTTACATGAGGTCGTCTGGGGTTGGCCCAAGAAAGACCTTCAGGTCAATTAGTTCATACGTTTCCGTCAATTTGTTCTACTGTCGAGGAATTTTTGGTAAATTCAACCACAACAAGCCGCAACATCGTAGCCGGACCACCAGCCATGTGATCACCCCGGACTATGATAAAAGCGGGGGACTCGGGCGGTCGCCTGATGAGTGATGACATAAAAAGTGTCAAAATCTGACGGGGGTGTCTGCCAACGTGGCAGATAAAGAGAGGAGTCTTTTGTATTACATTTTGCCAAAATTCGATTGGTCGGACCATTCAGATAACTAACTAGTTCCATTTCACTTGTGAATTATTTCTTTTTCACCGTCGATTTGATCAGTGACCCGCTGACCCAAATAACAGTTTTTGACGGACTGCTCATTCAGATCCGATGGTTGAACCGCTGATTCATAAACCGGTGGCCAAATGAGATCGGTTTTTAAAAACATTGATTTGACCATTATAAAATGAAATGGAGGGGACTATTATAGTTCATATAATGAGAAGGGAGGAGGCATCAGACTTCAGACGTGATCATAATTGAACTGACCTTTCTATGATGATTTAGGCTCCGGTGCATGCACGCACATCGGTTAGGTGATCGTGACCGTCAAACTCAGCAATAAACACGGATTTGATACAATTATGTTTTGATAGAACTCATAAAGGGGAGTCAAAACTCGGATGATTACCTAATCTTAGCCGTTGTCTGGGATAATCTCCCAAACGGGGCCAAGATCTGCATTGCGGTCTGTGTGCATGAGATAAGATTGATAATGCAATAATGTTTCCCATATGCTTAGGGGCTTAATTGTTAATTCAAACTTTGGCTTGGGAAGACGAGAAATTGAAGAGAGAGAGGCTAAAGGGTGACGTCACTCGGTGGGACAATCCTTCCTTCCATCAACCCACGCGCAATCGAGCGGTCCTCACCTTCTTTTTAAACTCTTTCCACCCTTCTCTCTAACGGAATTTCTCGTTTCTCTCACCCTTTTGTTTCTCTTTGTCGTACATTTTTTCCTCTGCTTCTTCTTCTTTTTCTTGTATTTCTTCTGCAACTTTATTATTTCCTCTGCAACAGATAGATAGACCAATTAGGCAACGGTATCTCTCACGAACTCTCACACTCAGGTAAGCTTTTTCGTTCAGCAATTTTGAACGGCACATGCAGCATAATCTATGAAATATAGGCCATTCTTTTCATTTCTTCATAACGATGATTTCAGTCTGGTTTTCGTTGATCTCCTCCCATTGATAGGTCAAGTTATCACTTGTTCTGATTTCGAAAATTCTGCTCGGGGTTTATCTTTTATTTCTTTATTCTTTTTCCTTTTACGTTCTCTAATTATCTCATATGCTTCTCTTTCTCTACTCTTAAAATCACAGATTTCAGTAGTTCACCTCCTCCCGTCTCTCTCTTCAAACACACACACACATAAAATATTGTTTGGTTTTTCTTTTGATACTAGAAATGGCTACATATAGACAAACTAATCTTTTTTCATCAAAACACTAAGAACTTGTTTCTCCAAGTTAACAATATGAACTTATAATTTCGCCATGGTCATCAGTTCCCAAAATTTTCAATTTGAATGGATGACCTTTTGGAAGTTCAGTTCCTAAGAAATAGCTTTCAATGGATGATCCATCGTCTGTGTGTGTGTGTGTTTGAGCTTTGAAACATAGATTCAAGTAATCTGTACTCAATTTAGAGAATATTTAATGATTAAAGTAACAGGTAATACGAAGGACTTCTGCAAAAATTTCTTTCACTTAGGTCAGCATTTCTAAGGTCAATGAGAGTAAGACGTCAGATGTGCCATGGAAATTCTAGACAAACAGACAAGAGGGTCAGAGTCCCACTGCATTAAGAGACATCGGACCGTGCAGGGAACCCTTCACCCCGGTTTGCTCTTTCTCTCTTCTTTTATCCCTCCTCCGGCAGGCTCCATCCAAAGAAAAATGGTTTCTTTCTTTTTGCCTCCTCGCCCTTTTCTCCTCTTGAACCAACGCGTGCTGAATCTTGCTAACGTCACCCACTTTGTTCATGTCTACTCGGCTTTCTGGTTTCTCCACTTTTTGAGTACTCTTACCTCTTTGTTTCTCCTCAGTCCTCATCTCAACTCTTTCTGCCATTAAGCTCTGAACCCAAGAAAATTTTATTGATAAGTTCCTGCATTAAAGTAAACATTTTGAAGTGTGGGATTTACAGTTTGTTTCTCAATTTTAAATATCTGTTGTGTCTTTTGATTTTCTTCTTTTTCTTCATTTCCATCTCGCTTCTTTTCTTTTTCTTTCTTTCTGAAATCTAAGTTGGGTTATTGATACTTTGATGGTACTAACTTGGAGCTGAATGGGTGCAACAGGAAATATATCATTACTGATCTCAATTATACAATGTACTTCAATACCAAAAGAAGTATATAATAATGTACTTAATATAGTATAATTCTTCTGTAAAACACACTTTTTTATCCTCAGCAAAAGCTAACAAAAGAATTTGAAAACTTTTAATTTGAGAGTGTACTCTGTATAAAAAATTTACTGAACCAAACCCAGTTCCGATGAATCATTTCCACCATTCACCTTGACTAGACAACATCATTAGCAAGGACCTCTGATTGTCTGTTTCTTCGGACCTGCACCACAGAGCCTGAGCTCTCCAACTTCCTCTTGGATTTTAACAAACCAAAGACTCATGATTCGGTTTTCCTTTCTTTTTTCTTCCATTCTGCTTTTATAACTTGTAATCATTATGAGAAAAAGAAAGAGTTTTTGTTTATAACACGCGTCTATTTCCTTTCGGAGATAAATAGTGACTGTCGGTCTTCACCAAGTGAGTTGATAGGTTATCTATCTTTCACAAGACATATATGTCGTCCTCTGATTTGAAGGGTTCATCTTCATTCTTCACATTAAAGTTTCTTTTCCTTTTTCCTTTTTTCTCTTCGGTCTTTTCTTTCTGGTTTTGGGTTTTCTCTCCGCTTTGACTTTGTTATTATTTAAAGATAATGGAGTAAAGAGTGGTTCCTGGTGGTAATGAATTTGATGCAGTGGTGTCGGTAGTAATGACGATGGAGTCGACGGAGTCGTGCGTTCCACCAGGTTTCAGGTTCCATCCAACGGATGAGGAGCTGGTCGGGTATTATCTGAAGAAGAAGGTTGCCTCGCAGAAGATCGATCTCGATGTCATCAGAGACATCGATCTTTATAGAATCGAACCATGGGACCTGCAAGGTAGGTCATCTGGAACACACAGAAACGTTCCTTTTTCTTTTCCTGTCATTAGGGTTTCCATCGTCGTAGAGGCTAGTACAGGGTGACGTGGAAACCCTAATGACAAAAGAACTTGCACCGCCATCAGGATCTAATGGACGATCTGGGAGCTATCAAAGTACGCCCAGATAGAAATCCCATGGCTCCATTCAACCGATCTAGCGCATCTTAGAAGTATGTATCAAGAGTTGAAATATAAAGCGTGCAGTATGGTTATGGAATCTCACCATCATGAGATCGACAACCACTGCACAGAACCCATTTGATCCATTTAGGAGTTGGATCAGTCCTAGATGATTTCTTAGCTTCGAGGAGTAAAAATCCTGATATATGAGCACCGCACACTGATCGTTGAGGATGCTCTTCACTGAATTACCGAAGGAAGATAATAATTGATTATATAATAGGATGTATTTTCTCCTAATTATTGATTTACAGTGTGTAATTAATAATGGCAGAGAGGTGCCGGATCGGTTATGAGGAGCAGAACGAGTGGTATTTTTTCAGCCACAAGGATAAAAAGTACCCAACTGGGACCAGGACGAACAGGGCCACCATGGCCGGTTTCTGGAAGGCCACCGGTAGAGACAAGGCGGTGTACGACAAGGTGCGGCTCATCGGCATGAGGAAAACACTCGTCTTCTACAAGGGTAGGGCACCCAACGGACAGAAAACTGACTGGATCATGCACGAGTACAGGCTCGAGTCCGATGAGAATGGACCTCCGAAGGCAAGCAACCACGTCCATATCCTTGAAGCTTGACAGAAAAGCCTAACACATTTCTTAATATTAGCATCTCTCTTTCTCTCTCTCACCGTCTCTAGAGATAGGAGGTTGGCAACTTCTGAAACTCTCCGGCCCCAAGCTTTCCGATGGGAAAGCACCGACTGGCTTGATTTTAGTTATTAATCAAGTTATAGAAGAAGAGTGAGTGAATCACTTTCTCTGATTCTGGGTTTGAGAACATTTGACTTTTACATCGTAGTCAAAAGTATCTTTCTCAAATTACAACCTCCACACATGATTTTTCCAACTCTTTTGTTGGTAAATGGTAATAGTTTTTCCTTATTTCAGTCTGTCCGGAGTAAACAATTGCTGCATTTACTTTTTTCTTTTATCAAACAGAAGGAAATTGAAACGAGAAAAAAATAAAACTTGAAATACTCCTCTCCCGTTCCCTTGAAGATTTTATAAGCTTCTGAAGCATATTCATAATAAAATTTAAAATTAGAAAAGAAAGAAGAAGAAGAAGTGGTCATCCTTTTTATTGACAAATTCTGCTGAAGCTTTTGCAGGAGGAAGGATGGGTCGTTTGCCGAGCATTCAAGAAACGAACGAGTCAAACGAGAAGCAACGAAGGATGGGAGTCGGGTTACCTCTATGATGAAACGAGTGGCGTCAGCTCCATTGTCGATCCAATTGATTACATCCCAAGGCCGCAGCATCGAAACTTTGTATGTAAGCAGGAGATCGACGCCGATAATCTAAATCTTTTGCACTCCGATACTTTTGTACAGCTTCCTCAGCTAGAGAGCCCATCTCTACCTTTAATAAAGAGGCCAAGCTTAACATCCATGGTGTTAACGGTGAGCAATGAAGATGAAGAGCCAATGAGAAGGTGTAAAAACACAGAGAAAGTAACTGATTGGAGGGCCCTTGACAAGTTCGTTGCTTCTCAATTGAGTCAAGGAGAGAGATATGATGGTGAAGGCATCTCAAACTTTGGAGTTCATCACAGTTCCGATATGGCATTGCTTTTATTGCAGAGCAATAGGGAAGAAGGGAACAAGTTTAATGGGTTCTTCGGCTCGAGCTCAGACTGTGACATTGGCATTTGCGTATTTGATAAATGAATGGAGAAGAAATTAAAAGAGCAGAGAGCATTAAGTGGAGAGGTGTCATTACTTGTTTTAATTTTTGTGTTTTAGGGTTGGTGGAACTTGGAGGCTTACGTATTCTGTAAGGATATGGCTATGGATGTGTGAAAAAAAAGGGAAAAGAAAGAACCTCTCTCTCTCTCTCTCTCTCTTAATATGGCTTTTTTCCTTTTAGAGCATGAACTCTTGGACCTCTGTGTTGTTGGGTCGATATGTATATACAGTATGGTTGCAGTGATACAGTTAATTCCACACATCATTAGGCTATAGCCAATCTTCTATGTTAAGGAAGGCGAAAGGCCTATTCAGGATGTCAGTTATTTGCTTCACTTGAAAGGCGAGGAAATTACTCACCAAAATACTTAAAAAAAAAAAAAGTCAAAAGTAGCTGAGGAAAATTGTTGGCACCGGAGGTTTAGGAGTACGAAGCTGATTTTTTTTTTCGAGAAGTTCACAATTGATCATAACTCATTGAACAACTTGTCCGTCCTCTGCAAGAGTAGAGAGGACAGAATCAGCAATTAGCGCACCAGAGAGCACTCGGGAGTAATCAGTACGTAACAAGATGGAGAGGTGGTGGGTAGTCAAAAAAATAATAATAAAAACAAAAAACACAAAAGTGAAAAAAGAGGGGAATGCTATGGTCATGTTCATAAATGACTAATGAAACAATTCGTGCAAAGCTTTAAAGCTTTAAAATAGACAAAGGGAATAAATAAGTTGACTCCTAGTTTGACAGAAAACATGGATCTTGAGAGAGTATGATAAACGATGAGAAATCATGTAGCCAACCATAAATAGTTGACACTAAGACTGAGATAAGGTAGGATTATCAAAACTTAAGGTCTGTGTTTGGAAACGATTCAAATAAATGTGAATACAAATATGTAGAGTATTAAACGATTTATATAAATTTACCTTTTTATCAAACAGACTTTTAGTAGTAATGGATGCAAACATGAATTTCAATAAAGAATATGTTTTTTTTTTTTATTAAAAGTCGACTTAAATGCAAATTTACTTCTATTTTATTGATGTACTTTTATATCTTATTATCAATGTAAATATGCATTGGTCTATCATTTTTCGATGCATAAACGTAATGTTGCCAAACACATGCAAAAGTGAACCAGAGTGCAAATTTACCCTGAACCAAGATTTACACTCCATTTGCATTGTTTACAAACGCAGCCTAGGTTGTATTTGTTTGCGGTGTAAACCTCATCAATGTAAAACTTTATCGATGGAGTTTCACATCTAACTGTAATCACCTTGGTAAGGCGGAGGTTGGTCAATCCCCAAAGGCCTGGAGATGGCAGTGGAAAAGAGAGAGGACGTGGGGAAGAGAGAAGAAGAGAAGAGAGAAGGGAGAATCGCTTGTGAGAAACCCTAGGTCAGGATTATGGTTGTGTTGTCTCCTGGAAAAGAATTGCCCTCTCCCTTTTATAGAGAGGAAATTAAGGAAGAAGTTACTGTTATGAAAGGGAATCTTTTCTATTAGAAAATGAGATGTTTCCTTTGGTTTAACTATTAATGGATCATTATTAGAGAACATTATCCCTTCTGGATTCTCTCTGTATGTGACACTATTATACTGACGTGGCGTGGGTGACATTATCGTTTGGCGGGCATACTTTTATTGAACTCACATGCAAAATTAAAAGATGCACATGTAACCGGCATTTACTCCCGATCTACCGTGATTCCGTGGTTCTATAATGGTGTCGAGTTCATCGCAGTTGTACACGTGTTTGGGTTCATCGAAAATCCAAACGTGTTCGAGATTCATCGCAAACCCGCACATGTCCAGAGTTCGTCCCCGCGTGTGCCCTACCTTTATCGCAGACTCATGCTAGTCGAATTTCATCATAACTTGTCCTGAGTATGAGTTCATCGCACTCACAAATCTACGATGAACTTATCGCAAACGTGCAATGGTTATGGATTCATCACAGGTGTTCATGTAGTGTTGGTTTAACACCCTCAATATTTTGATGGTCTTAATGACCACTATGTACTTACACTAACTATTTGAATTATTTTGAACCGTTGAAAAACATAAACGTAAAAAATATGATTATCGATTTTATTGATGTAGTCTTTATATTGACAATTAATCTAAAGGTTTATGATGTAAACTTCATCTCCATCCAAACACCAACAAAATCAATCAACAATAACATTTTACACTATATCCATACACCGACAAATGCAAACTAATAGGTCATCCATTCTATAGTCATTGTGTGCCTTTTTGGATACCCAAGACTGCAATTTTATTATTCCCTATTGGATTTTAATCTCATGAGAGATTAAATCCAATGGGTTTGATTGATCAATTACATGAGAAATTGCACCTGTACACTTGATTGAAAAAATAAGTTTTTCTCTCACAAAACCCAGTTTTGAACTTCTCCCACATTGGAAAATTATAAGCTTTGTTTTCAGTATTTCAATAAGAGCTGATTTACACTCCATAGAATTAGTAGAGGAGAGTATGGGGATTCGATACCGCGCAACGCGCGCACACGTGTAAGCGCGTGTGTGCGGCGCAATGAGGCACTTTAGAGGCGCACTTTGCGCGCACTCACGTGGCTCGCGATGGGCGGTTTTGGTTTTGGTGCGTTGATGACCGTTGATCACCGTTGATGAGATCAACGTTCACAATTCGATCAGGTGTGATCAAGAGGCACAATTCAAAGTTAACCGTCACCAACTGTTAACTACTTTTTAAACAGTCACAATGTTTAAAATTGTGACTGTTCAAAGTGCCTTCTCTAAACCAGCACCTACCTTTTCTTCATATCTCTTCACAAATTATTTAAGGAGCATGAATCAGACTCCAAAACACACAATTTCGAAATTCACTCTCTCTCTCTCTCTCAGTCTAGTCTGCTACAGTCTCACAGAAGGTTTCTTTGGAGACTCTTCAACTTTGTTGGTTGCAGATTCTCGCCCAAGGCTCTGTTGTATCCTAGGAACGATTTTTCCTGTAACCCAACAGCAAACTCAGTAAAATTGAGTGGGGGCAACTAACGTTCTAAAGATAGTGTCTTCAGACGCGCCTCAGAGCTTCTCCTCCAAAGTTACAGTGACCCCATCTTCTCCAACACTTTTATAACGTTATTCTGCAATGGAGGCGGAAGCAAGCATGACTTCGATCAAGATGATGAACCAAGATCTTGTTCGACAGACCAGTTCGATGGAGCAAATTTCAACCGATGGCATGACAAGATGATCTTCTTTCTGACCACATTGAAGCTATACTATCTGTTGGACCCGAATATGCAATCACTTCCTGAACCCACTGACAGAGACTCAGAGAAACTAAAGAAGGAAAGAGCAAAACGAGAAGATGACTCACTTCTGTGCCAAGGACACATACTGAATGTTTTATCAGACCGGCTCTACAACTTCTACAAGGAACTTACATCTCCAAAAGAAATCTGGAATGCCCTAGAATTCAAATACAATGTGCAAAAATCAGGTACGAATAAGTATCTTATTGCAGAATACTTTGACTTCACCATGAACGACCATAAACCCATACTGGAACAAGTTCATGAACTACAGGTGATAGTCAACAAAATTCGATCCCTTAACATCATCCTTCCTGAATCTTTCCAAATGGGAGCAATCATTGTCAAACTTCCACCCTCTTGGAAGGATTACATGAAGAAGATTCTGCACAAGGCTGAAAAACTTACCTTGGAGCAAATTCAGCAACACCCTCGTATTGAAGAAGAGTCTCGAATTAGAGACAGTAGGGATAAGACCCTGACTGATATGCTGAACTCTAAGGTCAATTTTGTGGAAAACGGATCAAAGAAGACTAACCCTACATTACAAGTAAAGAAGAAGGATGGGAACTTCAAAAGAGCAACAATAAGAAAGGGTCCTGCTATGTTTGTGGAAAGAAGGGGCATTATGCCCGAGTCTGTCGACATCGGAAAGGCGGAACCAAGTCTGCAAACATGGTAGAAGACAATCTCGTGGCCATGATTACTGAAGTCAACATGGCAGAATTGTCTTCTGGATGGTGGTTTGATTCAGGCGCCACAGTCCATGTTTGCAAGGACAAGTCCTTGTTCAAAACATATGAAGAAGTGACTGATGGCCAGGAGGTACAGATGGGGAACCAAACATGTGCCAAAGTTGCTGGAAGAGGCAGCGTAGAGTTGAACTTCACCTCCAGAAAGACACTGACTCTCCTGAATGTTCTCCATGTTCCTGACAATAGAAAGAACTTGGTCTCAGTAAATCTTGTTTGTACAAGGGGATTCAAAGTTGTCTTTGAATCCGACAAACTAATCATATCCAAAAATGAGATGTTTGTTGGAAAGGGATATGGTTGTAATGGTATGTTCAAATTAAGTATTAATGAAGGAAAAGTTTATGCTTATATTGTTGATTCTTTCTCTTTATGGCATGATAGATTAGCACACTTGAATTTTAAATCCATAAAGAACATGAGMAAACTAKGTATAATTGCTTACAACAATGAATCAACTGAAAAATGTGAAATATGTGTAAAATCTAAAATTGCTAAGAAACATTTCCCTAGTGTTGAAAGAAATTCTCAACTTCTAGAACTAATCCATTCTGACATCTGTGATCTCAATGGTGTATTAATTAGAGGAGGTAAAAGATACTTCATAACATTTACAGATGACTTTTCTATGTACACCTATGTCTACCTTATGAGAACTAAGGATGAAGCCTTTGACATGTTTAAACTATATATGACTGAAGTTGAAAATCAACTAGAAAAGAAAATTAAAATCCTTAGAAGTGATAGGGGTATTGAATACTTTAAAAATGAGTTTAATTCTTTCTGTGAAGAATTTGGAATAATACATCAGTGTTCTGCTCCCTATACCCCTCAACAGAACGGCCTGGCTAAAAGGAAAAATAGAACACTTACAGAAATGATAAACTGCATGTTGTTAAAAGCTAAT
>NW_010729108.1:4689003-4705755 GCF_000365185.1 Nelumbo nucifera
TGTTCAAGGTGCCTTCTCTAAACCAGCACCTACCTTTTCTTCATACCTCTTCACAAATTATTTAAGGAGCATGAATCAGACTCCAAAACACACAATTTCGAAATTCACTCTCTCTCTCTCTCAGTCCGGTCTGCTACAGTCTCACAGAAGGTTTCTTTGAAGACTCTTCAACTTTGCTGGTTGCAGATTCTCGCCCAAGGCTCTGTTGTATCCTGGGAATGAATTTGCCTGTAACCCAACAGCAAACTCAGTAAAACAGAGTGGGGGCAAATAACGTTCTAAAGACAGTGTCTTCAAACGCGCCTCAGAGCTTCTCCTCCAAAGTTACAGTGACCCCATCTTCTCCAACATTCCCTACGTCAATATGCTTTAAAATTTTAATTTTTACTTACCAAAAACTCCTTTACTCTAATTTTCTTCTTTCCTTTTTGGTGCAGTTTTTGGTTTCTTACCTAACCTTGATCTACTTATAGTGTATATTGTAATTTACCTATTAGCATGTGAAAAATGGTATATACACAAAATCAGAGATGTAAATCAAATCGTGCCGCTTGCGGGTCGTGCCAGGCCTGACATGATGGTTCATACCATGCTGGGCCTAGGGTTTTAGGTCTGTGGGATGGACCAGGACGGCATGACCAAACGAGTCGTGCCGCCCACGGCCCGCATGCCGACACGACCCAACCCACGGTCCGGCCCAGCACGGCCCATATATACTATTTATATACATAATATTTATATATAATATAATATATTACATAAATTATAATTATATAATAATATATAGTATATAATATATTAATAAAATAAATATTTTTTTTCAATTTTACTATACTAGTTTATTTAATTATTGTATATATAAGCAATTGTAAACATCAAAATTCATATAAAATTAAAATTTTAAGTTTTTTTAATTTTTAAATAAATAGGCAAAAGTAACTTTGGCCCGATCCATGGCCTAGCTAGGGCCAAGGCTTGGCCCACGGGACAGCCCGGCCCGCGGGATGGCACGGCACGGCCCGTACGGGCTTGGGCCATGGGTTGTGCCAGGCCGACCCCCAAACTATTCACTAGGGAGGGCGGCACAGCCCGTGACGGCGCGCACTTTGCATGAGCCGCCTGTAGGCCATGTCGTGCTGGCCCAGCACGACCCACTTTACACCTCTACACAAAATTAAAGCCTCTCACTTCATTGTTTGTTGTTAGAGTTTACTCCCATAGCATAAAATCAAGAAGAATATTGATTCTCATATACTATCATTTGCCTTAATATAAGGGTCCATTTGGTTTGCAGCTGGAATCAGAATCAAAAGCCTTTGGAATCGGAATGGTCTATCGTCATATTCTGTTTGATTCAGACAGGAATGGGAATAAGAATTGGAATCAGGAATGGAATTTCAGTTCCAAGGGAATGGGAGGGAATGGACATTCCCTCAAATGAAGGAATGCCATTCCACCAGGAATGGAATGCCCCATTCTGATTCTGATTCCTGATCCCTATGCTTGCAAACCAAACGGGGCCTTACTTTATAAAATGTAAATTGCTTAACCTTCTAGCATGAACTTCAATTTTTTTTCTTTTTCACAAATTTTTAATGCTATATTGCCTCAACAAGAGTTTGATCTCTTTGTTTCTTACAGCTTTATAATAGGCATAGGATTGGTAAAGCATACGGTTAAACAGTACGTACATAGAAAAATAAGGGTTATTATATTATTTTTGGTGCTGTGTAGTGCACTTTTATGTTGCTTCCTTGACAATTTTTAATAAGTAAATTACACAGATTCCCTGTATTATAGGGTTTGTGACAAGGACCCCCTGAACAGTTTTAAAAATTACATTGGGTTCCAAGTTATTGAAAGGTCGGAAGGTAAAGAGTCCCTTAGAACAGCCACTATAATCATCACTATAATGGTAACTGGTAAGTTACTAGGTAAGGCATTCCCACTATAACCACATTATTTTTGGGCTTGCCTTTTTTCCTAACTCATGATTATAATAAAACATTACATTATAAACATTCCGCCACTACAACCAATGATTTTATGTGTTATAATAAGTATCATTGGTTTCTTCTTTCACACCACTATAAAGTCTATCATGGTCAATTTTATATTTCTTCTCATAGCACAACGTTTATAAGTGACCAGCTTAGGGTTATAAGTGAATTAAGTCTATTCACGAGTTATTTGGACTTGGCTCTCTAAATATTTAAACTCGACTCAAAATAATAGAATTTGATTGAGCTCGACTTGAGTCGAGTAGTTGGTCAGGCCATGTTCAAGCTTCACAATACCCGAATGGTTTGTGAGCCTAATTGAACTAATAATAAAATACTATTTTTTTAATAGTTTCTATTTATAATATAAATAAACATTAATTTTTTGAAACTAACTTTATTCGTAATATAAATAAATATATTTATAATTGATGTTTATAATATATTTTATTTATAGTTTTATAATACTACTTTATCTATAATTTTTAATATATTTTATTTGTAATAATTTTAATGTACTTAATATTAATTTATTTATAATTCTTAGTACTGATTTATTTATAATTGGATTGAATAAAGCCGAGCTCAAATAGCTCATGAGTATCGACTCAAGTTGAGTTTGAGCCAAAAACATGAAACTTTATCGAGCCCAAGTCAAGTTGAGTGTGTTTTTAAGTCAAGCTCGAGCTAGAGCAGCCTAATACTCCACTTGACTCAACTACACCCCTAGACCAGCTCATGATTCCAATTCTCGTCAACTTGGTCAAAAACATATTGACCCATATGGTTAAATCATTAAACCCTCCAAATCATTCAGTGGGTTATCATATTCTTATATTATTTAACTTTTTAGTATTGTGATGTCTTGGGTTAACTTTGCTAGTGTGAACTTGTCACACATCATGCATCCCAAGCCCAAAATAAAGGAGAGTTGCATTAAATTGACAATCAACACTAAAACTTTAATCAAACTCTCATGGTACGTAGGATATTTCTTACAAGTGATTTTCTACACCTAGACTTTCATTTGATACCAAAAGAACGGCAAATTTATTCATCTAGGATTGGGTGCAGTCATTGATAAATGTAACACTTGGGTGTTCTATAGTATAGATGAGAAATTGAGGCGGTGTGGTGTGGATGAAAACACACTACCCCTCAATAGTGCAGATGTTCTACACTGTAGACAAAGATGTGTGGATTGAACCACACCACACCTGCGTAGGCCTTTTACAATGTGTGGTGTATTTCAATCCACACCTAGTGTTATGATTCCATGCATCTCACTTACAACATTTGAGATGATCTATTTTGTTAAACATTAAAAACAATAATTTTTTTAGTAGTATACATAATAGAGAAATATTAGTAAACTACTAACAATGTTAATAATTAATAAAAATAGTATTAAATAACAAATAATAATTAAAAATGAGTAATAATATTAATGATAATTGATAATACTATTAATAATATTTAATAATAATTAAAATATTATTAGTATTAATAAAATTAATATTTGAAACTTACTAATTAATAAAATAATATTAATAATAAGTAATATTTTTAATTATCAATAATTGATAACATTAATTGATAAAAATAATTATCTATATTAATAAAAATAACATTCAAAAGAAAAATTCTAATTCCATGGTCGTTTTTGTTTGTTACCACCCGGATATGAGTCCCACCCACCAACATGTTCCTTCCACCTCACTACCATTCTTGAACTTAATGACCATGATGCAGGTTTTATCTGTTCCTTAGCAAATCTGCTTTGCCCCTGAATAAATAGTTGCTAGGAGCCCCCCAATTCCTTGTTCTCACCTTCGACCATTGTTAAACCTGAAGTCAAACCAAGACCTGGATGTGATGGCCCAACATCATTCAACCTTGATGGAGGGCCAGGCATGCTCATAATGAATGATGGTTGGGAGTAAAAGGGGTCGGGGTTGGAGAGCCCACTATCTATGGAATTACAGGAGCTCCCCTTGAATCAACCATGTATGGACCAGTGCCAAGTCCATACATAACTGGTAAAAGAGATACAGAAGGCCCCACATGAGGCCATTGTAACTAAACACCAGAGGTGGGGGTGTAGATGCCATCACTGGATATGCTACAATGCCACTACCTAAGTTTGTCAAATTGGTTCCCATCACATATTCAGCAACCTGCCCATTTGGCAAGAACGACCGAGTTGGTGTAAAAACTCCTTTTATTAATCTCCACTTTTGTACCCATGATAGAGATGACATGACCATTCATACCTTGGGAAGTTGATTTCATCTCAGCATGTGGATCATGAGAATCATCAAAGATAGAAAAGTTGTCACTCAAGTCTATATTCCTCATTGAAGTTTGTCTTGATGATGAAGCTGAGGAAGGAGACAAGCTTTGATTGCCATTACGGTGATGATAAGGGGATTTTTCATCCATCCTCTAGTCTGATGATGGGGCGTCTTCATTTTCATCAACACGATTCAAGTCCAGCTTGAGTCTCTCTGCCATTCTTGATCTCACTTTAGTGGAAGATTCCCCGGAAAGAAAGCCAAAAGATATTAGTGACCTCGTCGTCAACTTCAGCCACATTCTGATCAATATCAAGAACATCCCGCCTCTGCTTTGAACTGTAGTTGCTTCCCTCGACAGAGGTTGTCTTTTCACCATCCAGAGTCCTGTGGGGAGATGGTAGGCGGAAAGCACTTGTTGCAGCAAACCCTTTCCATCCCAGTGCCCCCTCTATACAGAGGAGTCATAGAGTAATGCAAAGTACAGGATCAAATTGGAAAAAAATGTCCACGGTAGCGTGGACCTATCCACGAGAAATAACCATGGACGATATTTTGGTCTTTGGTGTAGATCGATCTACGATATAGTGTGATTCGATCCACACCACAATGTAATCGAACAAAAGATTTTGGTGTTGTGCATTTCTAAACATAATATATCATGGTGCATCTGCACCACCTTAATAAATCTGGAACAATGGACCAGGTACAAAAAGAAGAAAGAGAAAAAGCCTTATTACCTAGCAAATGTGCTACTTGGTTCCCAGATCTGTTGATGAATTGCTATGAACATTGGGGAATATCTACTAGGAGTGCCATGCAGTCAACAATGTGCTACTTGATACACCAAGGAGTATCACTAGGTAAGTGTTTGGCATCGATGCGTTGCTTCTGAGCCGTTTTCTGAGAAAATGGTGTCGTATCTATTGCATCATTTTCTGAGAAAACGACTTCTTTTTATTGTTTGGCATCGATGCTACCGCATAGGATATTTTATGGGAAAAGGCACCAGTTTTATTTGGTATCAATGCCCTGTAATTGTTTTCAGCATTGATCCACATATCTAATGGTTTACATGATGACACATTGATGCCACAACATGGTACAATTGGCAGCAATGGTTACGAAAATGAGACAACACCAAATTCAACATTTTCTCAAACCATGCTTTTCCTGAATCCAATGCATGGCCATTTTTTGGAACAATGGTTCCAAACAAAGTTGCATTTCTTGGCGCACCATTTTTTTCTGATGTGGCGCAAACGTGGAGCCGTTTTCCGAAGCAACAACATCGATGCCAAACACTGCCTAGAGATCTCCGACAGGGAATTAATGACAACGAGTGTGTCCCCTTTGAAGATAACATGATGAATATGGAGATCAAGAGTTAGTTTGATACTTTCTTTTAAGGCTAATGCTTCAATCTCCACTGGTTGACAGGGTGGAAATCTAATAGAGAGGGCTACAATAAGATCACCACCATAGTGGTCTCTATCTATCAATCCTACTCCAGCACTAGTGCTAGAGATAGTCCCATCAAAATTGATTTTAATATGTGAAATAGGAGGGTGAAGAATTAGACAACATCTAGCAAAGATAGAGATACTCTCTTTCCTCCTAGGATCTTCATTCTCACTCCAATAAATTAACCAATCCAATACAGACCAGCTAGGTTGGGCTTTCACTCTTAGGTCCCGTTCGCTTTTCGGTAAGTTATTTACCTGGATAAATGCAATTATTTGGCTAAGTTTTTCCTGGGAAACACTTACTCAGGTAAGTGTATCTACCCATGTTCCATTCAAGTGTTGGCAACTTTCCCCCCAGGTGGAAAAGTTGTTTACCAACCTAGTAGATCGGTATCACTTACCTAGGTATGTGATACCCAAGAAAATAAACTTTCCTTAATCCTCACATTAATCTGAAAAAAGAACATAGGATTCTTAGTCAATAAGAACTAAAATCCCATTGACCAACTTTCCTCCCTCTTAAAATTCAAAAAAATAAAAACATCCCTTTAGATTAATAGGAGAAAGAAACTAAATTCTTTGGCAATTGCACCACAGGGCATCGAATGAAGAGATGATTCATGGATTCTTCATCTGAATGGCATATGTTGCAATTAACCTCAAGGTGGGACTTTCTTCTTGCTAATTCGCTTTTGACGGGAAGGAAGAGAGTGATGCACCTCCACATAAATAAATGTATTCAAGGTTGGAGTTGTTTGAAATTCCAGACTTGTTTCCTACTCCACTTACCAAATGCTATATTAGCTTGAGATGAACTGATTAACTTGATGAAGAATCCGGTAAGCTGAGGATGAAGTAAACTTTACACTGATTGTAGATTTCCAAACTAGAGTGTCTTCTATTGATAACAAATTGGTGTTCCAGCCTCATGTATTTGGATCAATTAGAGTAGGGGTGTCAATTGGACTGGATTTGGTCCAATCAGATCCAGTCCAATGTAAGTCCATTATAAACGGACCAGGTCTAATCCAATCAAATGAATGCTTTGGACCAATTTGGATCAGTCCAATTCAATGTCTGGACCATCCAATCTGTTTAAGTTCATTTTGATTTAGATTGGTTTCAATCCAAACCTGGTCCATTGATACATATATTCTTATCTTATAAGTTATATCAATGGACCAGGTATTGGCTTAATTAATCCAACCCAATCCGATATAAATTTGTTACGGATAGACCAGGTCCAATCCAATCTAATAAATATTTTGGACCAGATTGGTCCAATTCAATATGTCTTGTTGCTCCGTCCAATCTGTCCAAATTGATTTTGTACTGGACGGGGTCCAATCCAAAACCGGTTCATTGGCATCCTTAAATTAGAGTGGCTACCTTCTCATTCGATAATACCCTTAGTTCTCTTACAGTTGGATCCCATCCTTCAATTCATGGATCGTTTAATTTTGATATTTAAATTCCAGCCATTTCCAATAATCCATTTTGGTCCATTCAACATTAATGACCTCTTAAGGCTCAATTTGAAAGGAGAAGAAATGCAAATATGTAGAGTGCAAAACCTTATGTTTTATATTATTTTATATGTTTTTGCATTGTACATAAGGCTCAGTTTGGAAAGAATACAAATGCAAATATGTATAATACAAATACATATAAAATACAAGATTTTGCACTCTATATATTTGTATTTGTAGTCCCTCCAAATTGAGCCTAAAGCAACAATGAAGCCCATAAACTGGACGAGTTACCAGCTCTTTTGCAAGTCCAGAAGAACTTATTATGATTGACTGATTGAGGTATTTAGCTGTTAAAACTCGTACCTACTATCTTTCTCAGTGAGAAATCTCCAAATGAGCTTCAAAATCATCACTCTACTAATATCAAAATCATCATAAAATCCCAATCCACCCTCCACCTTGTGCCGGGCGATGGAATTCCAATTTTTCATGTACAAATATTTGTCTTTCTCTAATCAGTCCCACCAAAAATCGCGGCAAAGGGAATTGATCTTAGCCGAATATTTGATGGAAATCATAGAGATGGAAAGATGGTAATTGGGGATAGCTTCTAGCACGCTTCTGATGAGCACCCCTCTATGATAACAATTTTGCCTTCTAATTCTATAATTTCTTGGAGATTTTTTCAACCATGGTTCTCCAATTTTCTTTGGAGTAGTGCTTGTGTTCTATATATGCTCCAAGATACTTATCCAGTTTGCATGTTGTCTTCGCACCCATGATAGATGAAAGGATCCTTTTGCTACATCTGTGAATACTGGAACCAAAAAAAAAAAATGGATGATTTTTGGGTGTTAATTAAGGTTATGTTTGGTTCACTGCTATGGGCTTCATTCTTTTAATTCTTGTTCATTTTAAGTAACAATGAGCAAGAATGAATGACATTAAACTGTATGGTTACAAAATTCTTGCCATGGGCCACATTTTTTTTTAAATGAAAAATCAGCCCCATAACACAAAAATTGAGTAGCTAACATGAAAAATAATCATGTCCTATCTTGCTCATTTTCATTCTGAGTAAAGTCCACTTACAAAACTATTGCCATAGATGTTTACTTTTGCGAAAGCACTTTTACAAAAAGTGTTTTTATGAAAGCCCTTTATAAAAACACTTTTATAAAAGTACCTTTATAAAAGCACTTTTATAAAAATAATTTTACGAAAGCACTTTATGCTTTTAAGAAAGCACTTTACAAAAGTTCTTTTACGAAAACATTAATACAAAAGTATTTTTATAAAAGTAGTTTACTAAAACACTTTTATGAAAATACTTTTATGAAAACGCTTTTATAAAAGTACCTTTATAAAAGCACTTTTATGGAAGTGCTTTTATGAAAGCACATTTACAGTACTTTTATAAAAGCACTTTTATGAATATACTTTTATAAAAGCACTTTAATGGAAATACTTTTATAAAAGCACTTTTACGAAAGTACTGTTTTTGATAGATAATAAAGAATTTTATTAAGAAACACAAAGGATACATATCATAAAACCCATAAAGAGGCACAAGCTGTTACCTCTAAACTGTATCTAGAAGTACTTTTGCGAAAGCACTTTTACAAAAATACTAAAATTCTTATTCTATCACAAAAATTTCTAAAACAACAGAAACAAGTAGCAATATTGCCAAAACAGGGTTTTAGTTTTTTTTTTTCTTTTTTCTGTTCAGATTAATATAAATGATTAATTGCCAGTCATCTATTCGATCCACTTTTAGTAGAACCACATAGTGGTCTACGTTCCTCCACTGATATTCATTGATAGTAAAAGAGGCAATAGCTCTATTGTAGATATCAGTTTTTTTTTTTATTTTGTCTTTTTTTCAAAGTTCTGGAGAGATTTCATTGGTTCACCTTTTCCTTGCTTTCAACGTTTCAATTGTTTATCTCCCGAAATAATCCTAATTCCCTTCCATTTAATCTAGAAAAAAAAAAAGAAGGAAACGAAGGTTTTTATGTGTTTAGATTGACTAACATGAATTTAATTAACAGTTTCTTTTTCCTCTTTCTAGTTTGTTTTTTTCTCTCTTTATGACAAAAAATACTATTTTTAACATGGATCGGCATTGTGAGTCCCGAATCCTGACTATAAATGGTCAAAAAATACTATTTCTGTCTCTTGGTTTGTCAAAATTCATGAATGAATTTTGATTGGTCAAAACTCTTTCCATACCATATCTTTTCAGCATTATAGATTTTCCTAAATAGGAAAGGGAAAATCTATGATGCAGAAAAGATATGGTATGGGAATAAGGGTTTGGAATCAGAATCGAAATGGACTATTCCGATTCCAGTTATTTGCTTGAGCGAAATTGAAATCTCATTCTCATTCTTACAGGAATAGTATTCTCTCATTTCAAGGAATGGTCATTTTCTATCCCTCCCTTGAGAGTGAAATCTCATTCCTGTTGATTTGAATTTTCATTATTATTCCTGTCTAAACCAAACAGACCATGGGAAATAACCATTCCGATTCCAAAAGATTTTGATTCCAATTCTAATTATGAACCAAACAGACCCTAAAAGATTTTGATTCTTTTGAGATTATTGGGTTGGACATGTAACATCTGTGATGGTCTTATGGTGTTATTAATTTTTACTGTATATGTGTACAATGTTATTATATTGTTATGTGTCATCACTTGTTATCAAAGAATTGAAGTCATCCCCTTCTTTTCTTCAACCGAAAGGACTTGAAAAGTATTGATTGACAGAAGTTTTCCCTAGTTTTCTACAAGAAATGGACCCAACCTGTCTCTTGGTTTGTCAAAATTCATGAGTGGATTTTGATTGGTCAAAACTCTTCTCGTACCATATCTTTTTCGCATCATAGATTTTCCCTTCAAGTAATCTGTATGGTAACACAACATTCAAAACAAGAGAAAATGTGTGTTATGAAGGTGCCGACAAGGATTGAGATGAGGCAATGAGCGCCATTGTTGACCCAAGCTTTCTTTTGGCAAAACAATGATTCCAAGCAAAAAAATGGAACTCATCTTTGATGAGCCTTTCATGCAAGATAGTTGCAGAAAACCTAAAAGAGAAAACCCTCGCAACAACCCATGTGTACATTAAAAAGATGACATGTACCTGAAAGCCTCTAGTCAATAAATCCATGTGATAACTTAGTTGAAAATGCTTGGATTATATTCAGGGTGTTTGGTACTGTTTACGTTTATTCAGTAAACGTTTATTGACGGTGCCACATAAATGCCATCTCAGCATTTTCTCTCTCTTGCTTTTCTGCATGCATCGAAAATGTAAAAATTGAATTTTGGTTTATGTGCATGCCAGCCGTTTGTAAAAATTATTTTTTGAAGCTTTCACAAACAGCCAAGCGTTTATTCACTGTTATGCTAAAGTGGCGCCTAATTGTCATGAACAATTACAATTATTGCATTTCTCGGTTTTACTAACAAATAAGGTACAAAGGTAAACATAAACAAAACCAAACACATACATTATTACTCCTAGAATCAAATAATTTGTTTGAGACAACATGACTTCCCAATACTTTCATTAACTAAATTATAAATTCTAACATTTACTAAATAATAATGTTCTTTTTAATAATCTACATACCATTCTAAACAGAGCAACCAAAAGAAATCAGCAAACAATAAATGAGAGACACGTAGACCTAAACGACACTGATCTAGTCAAAGTTATTTGCACCAATCAGCCCCTAACACGTGGATACCTAATACCTCGTCCATTCACATATGCCTCGAAAGGTATTTGTGGTATTTTGCCCATCGCCTTAATGATGAGCCTTCTTCTCGAGCGTTACGCTATGGGTGCAAATGATCGGATCTCTATTTCGTCGAATTCGGATCATCTCTGTTCGGATTCATACCACCCCTTTTTCTTATTTATTTATATTGTATTTTTATTAATTTATTATATTATTTATTTTTTATGAAAAATATGTATATTTAATAAAAATAATTAAAAAATATCTATACTTTTGTTTTTCTTTATTTAAATTGATATATTTTATTTTTCTTTTAATAATTTATTAATTTTTAAAGAAAATAAATCAGATCAAATTAGATTTAAATATCCAACTTACTGATAAGATTTGAATTCAAATCTAGGCCTATCAGATCTGATCAGATCGAATTCTACCTGAACAATATCAAATTGAATTTGAATCCGATCTGATACATTTGGATCCCTGAGCATTACGATATCGATAAATCACTTGGGCACATTTAATACTAGCGTAAATGGCCCCATCTTTGAGGAAACCGGCAATCGCTCTAACCAAACGTGAGGAGCCATTACAAGATACCCTTAACACCACTAATAATAAGGTCTCGCTTATAAATTCGACGGGGAGACCACAACTATCTCTCTTATGCACTCTGCTTCTCTTACTCTTACTCTGCTCTCACTTCAACTTTCTAATTACCTTGCCTGACTTAACTGTCAGAGTAACTGCCCCAAAGACTGTTAGCACAAGTGTAAAAACCAACTAAACCAACCCAACTGGATGCAATGTGATCGGTTCTCAAGTAGGTCGGTCAGTTTCAGTTTAGAAATACACGTAATCCAACAGAACGGTTTGGTTGCGGTTTATAAGTTTGTAAAACGAAGTAAAACTGAACCGAACCAAGTATATATTAATGAGATATGCGATTTTAGCTTAGCCTAATAACTCCCGTGTCTTAGTTTTTCATTTCCCGGTTCCCAACGAGGTAGATAACTTTAGCTTAGTCTGTAACCAAAGCCCCTAGGCACTCTACAATGTAAAGTAGTGGCTAGTGAAAGTGTTACATTTTGCAAGTCCGACCCCTAGTCGCTAGGCAAAGTTATTTTCTTTATCTAAAGTCTAAACCTATTAATTGTTATCTTTATATCTCATATTTATTTTTGATTTATTTTTTATGAGCACGAATTTGGCCTTCCAATGACATCATGACACATGGTATTTTAGAACAGCTGGATAATACCCAGATATCACCTAGGCGATGACTTGCCAAAGTAATGGAATCCCAGATTACGGTCCGTTCTCACCCCCTGACCTGGCGACCTACCTCTACCACCGACCTAGCGACCTCAACCACAACTTAGGCCGGCTAGCAGCACCTCGTCCAGGGCCGACTTGTAGCACCTCGTCACCAGTCAAAGTGACCTCGATACGAGGAGCGACCTCCCTCGAGGGCTTGCCGACCTGATTGAATTCTAGGTGGCGACCTGCGAGACATGCTCGCCAACCAATTCTGCATGCACAACCCGTCACTGCCGGGTCTCTCGGAAGTTGGCCCCCATACCGAATGTTCCAGAGGAGACCGAGCAAGGCACGAAGACTGATCTACGTGTACGGCTACCCCCATGGATTTTGAACCGGTTGGGCACGACCTCCCGGAGAACTCGGACGCGATGCATGAAGCCCACGCCAAGCAACGCCTATATAAAGGCCTCGCCTCCAACCTGACAGGGAATGAGAAAAGATGTGCAATTTATCTCTCGCAACTCTCTTATTTAGCTCTCTTGAAAAACCTCTGATTCACTAACTTAAGCATCGGAGTGCCCACCCCAGGTAAAGAAACTCAGGGTACTCTAGCATTGCCTCCTTGCAGGTCTCTTTAGAAAAATAGATAGCTCATTGGTTTATTCAACTCGGCATCCGAGTCACCTCCCAGCAAGTAAATTCTCCAACTCGACATCCGAATCACCTCTTAGCAGGGAAATCTCTAGCTTGGCATCCGAGTTGCCATCCAGTAGGTATCTGCCAAAACATGCATCATCAATTGACGTCGCCTGTGAAAAACACAACAAAAAGCTAAGTTCTCACCTTCTAATTTTCACCTTTCTCAACTCAAGGGCATTTTTTAGCAGCACCAACATCAACAATGAAGTATCAGTTACTGAGGGGCAAGAACATTCATGATGAACCTTGAGAACCCCCCTCTGCAATAATCAAGCAAGTTCAGTGCCCATAGCACTTCCTGGAGTAGCGATCACGCTGAACCTAGCACTCCTAGTACCCCAGATAAACACATTGCTACCTCATGTGAACGCCCCTCTCCCCACGGTAGAGCCATCATTGGTCCCCGCAGGGGTTGAAGCATGGTAGTATTATGAGATGAAGTGAATATCCAAATGTGGGTGCCAGAGGAGAAGTTCAGTGCATCATACCGCCACAGAATAAACAACAATAGAACGACCTTGACAACCAACAGTCCGGCAACAAGCACCAGAAAGTGAGGCCGCCCCCACAAGTCGAGCCCTTCGTGGTTCCTGCGGGAGTTGACGGCCAACATACTATGAAGAATCCCCACCGATCTCAACTCATTCTATATTTATGCTCAACAACAGTCAGCCCGAACAAAGTCTCATCAGCCCTGTTTCATGAGGTGGCCTCTATAGGTCGAGCTCTTCGTGGCTCCCGCGGGAGTTGGCAGCCAACGGACTACATGGACGCCCTTGCAAGTCGAGCCTTCCAAGGATACCGTACGAGCTGGCGACCAATGGTTAGTAGAGCTACCCCTACACGTCGAGCTCCCTGGGGCTCCTTGTAGGAGTGGATGACCAACGGACTAATGCGGTGTATTCGTGGCACCGAACTACCAACAAATGCCGATGGCAACATACGTTCCAGCAGTCATCACAAGGGGGGAAAAACATGGACGACTAGTCTGGGCAAGTTTCCGCGATCTAGCCCAAATCGTCTCCCAGCCCGAACTGCGAAGCCTCACTACTAATCGAGCTCCGTATGTCTCCTTTGAGAGTTGGAAGCGAACTGAACGAGGAATTGGCCTCACAAGTCAAACCCTTCGTGGTTCCCATGAGAGTAGGCAACCCACAAACAGTAGAGTCGTCCCCTTAAGGTGAGCCTCCCTTGACTCCAGTAGGAGTGGGCAGCTAGCAATTCCAGGAGCAGGTGGTACATGTACACCATGAGCTCGCAAGCACCTACCCAGGGAAGCCAATCCCAGGTGACGACATTGGTATAAGAATCAACCTAAAGTGTTCGGTTCAGTTGACAAAATTGTGTACAATCGAACCAAACCAACCCATGTATAGCCATAACTGCCCTTGGTACCACACCCTAGGGCCTTTGATGTCTTTTTGTCTTTGCAAGTTAGACCATGACCAAGTTAACCTCAAAAATCCCTGGATTACCCCTGTTGTTGATCTCCGTAACATAAACTAGCATCATTTATGAGAAGGACAAATAACTGAGTTAACTACATGGCTAGTTGATAAGATCTACGTGCTAACAACAACTCCAAGATGGGGAATCGCTCTCCTCCAAGGTATAACTCCTAGTTCGCTCCTCAAGCTCTAGTCACTCGAGAACAATTCCAAGGAATATGGAAAGGATTGGTGTCCTGGACAACAATTTTTTTCACCTATGGCAACTAATAGGCAACCAACATCAAGACAGTCGACCCATTGGCGCCATCAATAAACTTGTTAAGAGGCCTACCAACCCACCATAGTTGAGTGAATGCCATGGGAGCCTTACCAAGAGTCACTTCAACTTCGAGGTAGAAAGAAGTAGCTGAATCAATTCCTAACTCAAGCATTCTCATGCAAATTAGGAAACAAGACTATGTACAATGGATGACAAAAATGAAGAATGCTAAGTATAGAAACTAGGACAAGTATTGCAAGTACCATCGGGGCATTGGACCATTGGTCATAGCACCAACGAATGTCAAAATTGGGTTGGGACTCAGAGCCAACCAACCCCCAGCTAACAAGCCCCTAGCCGAGGTTATTAATGTGATATCAATTGGCTCTACAACAGGTGGAGAAATATCCTTCACAAGAAAGGCCTATACCCATAATTCCAATTTGGACACATGCCACAAAAGAAATCCAAATTGGAAGAAGTCATCACCTTCTATGATGATAACCCATAGGTGCTCATCACCTCCATGATGACACATTTGTGATTTCCTTAATGGTTGTCAACTATGAAATGAAGAGGATACTCATTGACAATGACTCTTTCTAGCATCTTCTTTTGTGATACATTTGAAAGGATGAAATTGACCCCAAATCAACTTCAACCTACTAGCATCCTTCTACTCGGATTTTATGGGTATAGAAACCCACCAAGTCACTTTAATGACCAAGTTCCTAGTTGTGAATGTCAATTCTCCCTACAACACTATCATCAACCAACCTACCTTGAACTCTAGTAAGGCATTGGTATCCTTCTACCACCTTGTTATGAAGTTTCCAATTGACCATGAAATTAGATTTGTTAAAGGTGATCAACACATCACCTACCAATGTAATGTGGTAGCTCTCCAAGGAAAGAGAAGATAACCCCTACCTATGGAAGGGCTTGACCTCAGGGATGAGTTGAGGACCATCCGATGCTAACTAGTAAAAGGCCTCGTCGTTATCCCCTTGAACAAAGTTGCGCCTAAGAAGACTACAAATCGATCCCTTCTCCTAGATAACTTGTGTTTTAAACTAGTTGATAGCTATAAATATATAACCCTACCAAGTGCACTAGTTATCAAGTAGTATAAAATATCGTTCCCACGGGGATTTAACAAAATAAGTATTAGAACCACAATCTTCCCTAATTATTTGGACAACCGAAATTCAGATTTGAGCAAGACTATTGAAAATAAAAATTAGCATAAGAAATAAAAGCAAAGGTGATCACTAATCGAATCTGCAATTGATGGAATCGCTAGGGCTTTTGGTCCACCTAACCAATGCAATGAATATTGATGGGTTCGATTAACAAAGATTATTTGTCATTCCCATAAGCTGAGGTCTTTGCAATTTTATTTAATATTCTCTCTCGAGATATACTAAACCTATGCCCATCAGGTAGCCCTTCGATCTCTCGAGTAGAACTCTCAAGATGGGAGTGCATTAAGTCCAAGAAAACCATGAAATTCAGATGAATCATGTATATATATCTCTATATAYCATTCAATTCACACTATGAAYTATTCAGTCGATTATGTGAATTCCTCTCTCGATTCATTCACATAACTCAAATCAATTAAGAGGTGGTCAAGCTCTTAATTGCATTAAGCACAATAATTCAATGACTATATGGAAATCAAAATCTTGGATAAATCATAAAGAAAAATATATTCATTAACATGATTAGGCTTTCCTCAGCCCTAGCAAGAAACAAATCAGTTCATGATAGAAGAATTAAAGCAAGCAAAGGGAAAGAAAGAACTCTTTGAATCGCCCATGATGTTGAGATCTTCTCCTCTTGCCGCCACCTTCTTCTTGCAATTTCTTGAATTCTTGCTCCTTGCATCTTGATTTAATCCCCAAGATTGAGTGATTGTGTGATGCCTAAAGCTGGTCCGCCCCCTCCTTTATATAGCTTAAAGGGGAGGGAGTGGTCTCCTACTTCCTCTTGAAGTTGATCTTTACAAGAATAGAAAATCCTATCCTAATTCTAATATTATCTTTTTATCTAATGAACTCAATCCCTTTATCTTTCTAAGATTACATCA